>ML664180.1:9010564-9266323 GCA_007570785.1 Antilocapra americana | reverse complement strand
GGGCCTGCCTGGGCATTGTCTCCGCGGCCCGTTCCCGGAACGGAGGACGGGCGGCCGTGTGTCCGGGAGGTGGCGGGAGTCGGGGGCCGAGGGTGAAGAAGTTTACATCCAGGCGAGTCCCGGCTACAGTTCTTTCCCCCGAGGTTGACGGGAATCACTAAGGGAGTGTTCTCCTTTGGGTCCCGGAGATCACGCTGCTGGGGACGAGTCCTGAATCTGCTGTTTGTGAGGAGGACCCCATCGCTTGTAAAGTGCATCGCGAGGAAAAAGGATTCTGCCGCATTGAAAGTTCGCCTCACCGGAGACAAAGATTTCCAGACCTGTGAATGTTAGGGGGAAGTCGTGTGTGTCCGTTATGACAGAAGAAAAAACGGTATCGCCCAGTCCAGACTCTTCTCCTGGAGACGTGGGCCATCTCCGCAGAATCCTTTAAAACTTAACACCACCAACAACAAAAAAAACAGCCCAACACATTGCTCCCGCAGCCTTGAGTTTCCGGGCCTGTAGGTCCAAACCCGAGCAGTAAACTCACATGTGGCTTTGTTAAGACGGAACACTGCTCCTCCCCTACACCCCGTTCAAATGCTCCACCTTTGTGTCTGTGATTCCCGTCGTTACACGCGCCCCTCTACCCCCAGGCAAAATCCACTGTCTGCCCAGAGGATCCTTTTATTGGGCGTACTTGTATTAGAAACGGGGTCTGTTAAATTGGCCTGAATGGATTCCCCTTTGTATGGCAAAAATTAAACATAGTCTTTGACTCTTATCTTTTCCTTTTGTGCCCCTACGAAAACATAAGCAAATTCTGTCATTTCTTCCTTCAAATTTTAAACCATCTCCCACTCTACTGGGGCCACTCAATTCTGTCCACTCTCTTCTTTTGCTTGGATTTTGACAAAGTCCCTCACTGATCAGGTGACTTCCACGTTGTTACCTCCACCTCCTACTAGTCACACAGCAGACAAAGTAGTCTATTTGGGAGTTTTTTGTTTTCATGTACTCTTGCTTAAAACTCTCCAATAGCTCTGTGCTCAAGTGCTTCTCCTACCCCAATGCCATCACTACTCCGTTTCCATTCTTTTTCAGTAATTCACTTATTCATTCAAAAATATTTGTTGCAAACCTCCTCTCTGCCAGTCACTAAGAGCTGCCATCTTCAAGCTTACATTCTAGTTGAGACAGTGATCAAGTGAATATACTATACTGTGAATAGCTATAAAAGTAAAGCAGATTAAAGGAAATGCGAAGTACCAGTAGGATGGATGGGGTTTTATTTTACATATTTCATACTTAAGGAAGATCTTGTTAACAAGATGGCATTTGAAAAGAGATCCTAAGTACTAATAAATGAGAGCAGTGGAGAAAGTGGATATATTCTAAGAATTCTCTGGAATTTTGAATGTGAGTTATGGATGATTTGGGGGTTTTCATTCAAGCAAATGTTATCTGCTCAGTTGTGTCCAACTCCTTGCAACCCCATGGGCCAGAGCCCGCCAGGCTCTTCTGTCCATGGAATTCTCCCGGCAAGAATACTGGAGTGGGTTGCCATTCCTCCAAGGGGTCTTCCCGACCCAGGGATTGAACCTGGGTCTCCTGCATTGCAGGCAGATTCTTTAGATCTGAGCCACCAGGGAGGCCCCAGTAAACAGCCATTTACTGAGAGGAGGAAGACTTCAGGGGTTGAGGAGGAGGAGTATTTGTTGTGGGGAGGGACAAGGAGTGGTGGGTAAGCAAATCAGTTAATTCGTTTAGGCCTGTTAGGTTTGTGTGTGTGTGCTCAGTCACTCATTCGTGTCCAGCTTGCAGTCCCCATTGCAGGCAGATTCTCTACCACTTGAGCCATCAGGGAAGCCCAGTGAGATCCTGTTAACTCCAAATGGAGATTCAGATTAGGCAATTGGATGTGAGAGTCGCATTCAAGAGGAGCTCTAGCTCACGATATAGATGTGGGAATTGTCAATATATAAGAGGGCTTCTCTGGTGGCTCAGATGGTAAAGAATCTGCCTGCAATGCAGGAGATCCAGGTTCAATCCCTGGGTCAGGAAGACCCCCTGGAGAAGGGAATAGCAATCCAACAGATGGTATTTAAAGCCCTGATCCTGAAGGACCTCATTCAGTTCAGTTTAGTCACTCAGTCATGTCCCACTCTTGGACATGGACTGCAGTATGCCAGGCCTCCCTGTCCATCACCAGCTCCCAGAGTTTACTCAAACTCATGTCCATTGACTCAGTGATGCCATCCAACCCTCTCCTCTGTCGTCCCCTTCTCCTCTTGCCTTCAATCCTTCCCAGCATCAGGGTCTTTTCCAATGAGTCAGTTCACGTTAGGTAGCCTAAGTATTCGAGTTTCAGCTTCAGCATCAGTCCTTCCAATGAATATTCAGGACTGATTTCCTTTAGGATGGACTGGTTGGATCTCCTTGCAGTCGACTCTCAATGAGAGTCTTCTCTAACACCACAGTTCAAAAGCATCAATTCTTTGGCACTCAGCTTTCTTTATAGTCCAACTCACATCCATACTTGACTACTGGAAAAACCATAGCTTTGACTAGATGGACCTTTGTCAGCAAAGTAATATCTCTGCTTTTTAATATGCTGTCTAGGTTGAAGGGCCTCACTAGCAGAGTGAATATCAACAGAGGTGAGGAGAGGGTCAAGACTGTACACTGGAGCTCACCAGTGGTTAGAGGTTCAGGAGAGGAAACTGAAGCTGCAAAGGAGATGAGCTGGTGGGTTTGGTAGATATGTGGGAGCTTTAGAAGTTCTTACTCCTTTGAGTTTCTCAGTGAAATCAGGAGCAGAATCCTTGACAGTGAATGTGGAAGAGGACAGTTGGCGGTTTCAGAGAGAGGAATGGGAGCTATTTGTTTGGGAGAATGGGAGATGAATGTGGTAGCATTGCCAGGCAGTGCCGCGGAGGACCAATTGACGTTAGTGGCCATGAAGTCAGAGTGAGACCAGCCAGGATTATATTTTTTCTGCCTCCGTATTAAGCTACTAGGAGTAGGTGTAGATGTGGTTAAGATTTGGATTTAACCAGGTTCGCTTTTTGTCAGACAAGTATAAATAGAGGAGAGAAAGGTGAGTTGAAGATGTGGGTGGGACAATGAACATAATGATGGAGCAGAGAATCAGAGCTGAGCAGGGGGGAAAGGAACAACATGAGAGGGATGAGACATCCTGAAAATTGGCAGTATGAAGAAGGAAGGTCTTTATTTCCTTGGTTGCATTTATCACTGCTGGAAAATTTTAGTTGCTTACTGTCTGTCTTCCCCACTAAAATGTAAGCTCCTTGTGGCTGCAGGGACTTTGTCTTGTTCATCACAGTATTCTGGGCACCTGAAGTATCCCTGACAAATAGTAAGTGATCAATAGGGATTTTCAAACAAAAATAGGGATTTGCCAAATGCATGGACACAAAAACAGCCCCTTATTGTGAAGATCAGAGCACTTTTTTGTTTATTGTGATGAGATGATATATCAGGATAAGATAGGTTCTTATGGCCAACCTGGACAGCATATTGAAAAGCAGAGACATTACTTTGCCAGTAAAGATTTGTGTAGTCAAGGCTACGGTTTTTCCAGTAGTCATGTATGATGTGAGAGTTGGACAGTGAAAAAGGCTGAGCGCAGAAGAATTGATGCTTTTGAACTGTAGTGTTGGAGAAGACTCTTTAGAGTCCCTTGGACTGCAAGGAGATCCAACCAGTCCATCCTAAAGGAGATCAGTCCTGAATATTCATTGGAAGGACTGATGTTGAAGCTGAAACTCCAGTACTTTGGCTACCTCATGAGAAGAGTTGACTCATTGGAAAAGACCCTGATGCTGGGAAAGATTGAGGGCAGGAGGAGAAGGGGAATACAGAAGATGAGATGGCTGGATGGCCATCACCAACTTGATGGACATGAATTTGGGTGGACTCAGGGAGTTGGTGATGGACAGGGAGGCCTGGTGTGCTGTGGTTCATGGGGTCACAAAGAGTCAGACACAACTGAGCTACTGAACTGAACTGAACTAGACAATGTACTGTTTAACAATGGAAACTTTGTTTCTCACTCTGTAAAGCTGTTGGTCAGTTCAGGCAATTCCGTGGGGCTTTCTTTCCTGTGGTTCAATGATTGCTCTAAGATCCTTTAGGTCTTGAGGTCTCATCATGTCAATATGAGTCCTTAGTGTTCACAGTGTTAGGGGAACAGAACAGGACAAGAGCTTGTATCTGCTCTTCTAGGGTTCTGCTCATTGGCTAGCGGCCAGATGGGCCATACCACCCCACCTAACTGCAAAGAATCTAGGCAACCTGGGAACACATATGAAGTAACTGGTGACATTGCTGTATCTGCAGAGACTCATAATGACAACCGAATAAGGTACCATTGAGATCAATGGGGGAATGTGCTTGAAGATATTTGTCGGTTTTATTTTAGAAACATTAAAAGTCCTGATTCTTAAGTTTTTTGTTTCATTTGTGCCTTGAGGAGTTTTACATCTACTGCACACAGATATCTTATCTTTCTTCTGTACACATCTAGCTCTTACACACACATATCTCTCTTTCTCAGACTATAGGTTTCATGGGCAGAGTCCATGTCCATGCTACTTATGATTCTCTTCCAGTATTTGGCACAATGCCTGACACAAATACTTTTAAAATATGTGTTTAATTGAAATGCATCCCCTTTGGATTCTAAGACAGTGGCATGACTCTGTCGTCTGGATGCTATTTAAAGACCTTCCAGCACTATCAACTCCATAAATGATCATGGCTTATTCATGACCGATGACAAGATTCTCATTTTAACCCTGTCACAAACATAAATATAGTGACACATTTGGCTCTTCTAAAAACAAGATATCATACTCTATCTTGGTAGAGTTAGCCAAAGTCCACAGGTTAGTAATTTGAGATTAGAAAATATGTGAATGCAATGATATCCAGCTGGTTGATAGACTGGATATTCTAGCTCTGACAATAGCCAGAGAAAACTATTCATAGGAAATGTTAGGAAACGGTGAGAAAAATGGTGAGACAAGAAAAGTTCGAGAACAAAGAATAAGTGGTTACCAAGTTTTGCTCTAGAATCTAATTTTGCTCTAAATTAAACAAATATCATTTGTAACACATTTATTAATATATCCTTATTAATTGTTTCTTGGTATGAGACCAAAGAAATAGAGATGATAGAGCTTTGATATTACTTCCTTTGTTTGCTGTAAAATGAAGAGATCATCTCTGTTGAGAGGGGTTTTTCTGCTTATGGACTAACATTTAATGTTTAGATTATATTTAATGACATTGCTGTTGACAGAATCATAATATCAGAGGCAGAAAAATGTTTTTCACTGCAAGTTGGCTAGAAATCCTCAGTTTTGTCACAAGATTGTCAAAATGGAGTGTTCTCTTAGAAAATAAATGTGTAACTCTAAAATATTTCTGTCTAGTACTCCCTGGTGGTCCCGTGGTTAGGCTCCATGCTCTCAGTGCTGAGGGCCTAGGTTCAATCCCTGGTCAGGGAACTAAAATCCTGCAACCTGCAGGCCCTTCCTTCTCCCCTCCCCCTCCCTGCAAATTCTATTTTGAATCTATAGACTTTTATAAATAAAACATTTCCTTTTACAAATTACTCATTTAAAGGAATTAGAGAAGGTTTGAGTGGATATCTTCCCGATAGGCAGCTTGGGTTTAAAAAATGAAATTTAGAATAAACAGATGTTTGCATATTGGGAAAAGAAAAAAAAATTTTTTTAAAGA
Source organism: Antilocapra americana (assembly GCA_007570785.1). Taxonomy (NCBI): domain Eukaryota; kingdom Metazoa; phylum Chordata; class Mammalia; order Artiodactyla; family Antilocapridae; genus Antilocapra; species Antilocapra americana. The sequence goes on along the minus strand of ML664180.1, from coordinate 9,260,572 downwards.
AGATGTTACCTCCTTATCATATTTTTTCGGAAAAAATGAACTTGTTTTGTCTCTTGCCCCTTCCCATCTCAATCTAATGCAGTGAGTCTTAAGTGGAGAACAGGGTATTATGCCCTGAGGAGACATTTGGCAATATGGAGACATTTTTTGGTAGTGCTACTGGCATCTAGTGGGTAAAGGCTCCGATGCTGTTTAAACATCCTTCAATGCACCAGACAGGGCACACAACAAAAAATTATTTGGTTTAAAACATCAGTAGTTCTGAGAGGACTTCTGGCTAACATTCTGGGGCTTCCAGTGCGGGCGGTCCAGGTTCAATCCCTGGTCAGGGAACTAGATCCTACATGCTGTAACTAAGAAAGAAAAAATCCCACATTCTGCAACTAAGACCTGGTGCAGTCAAAAAACAAAAAAATGGTTCTAAGATTAAGAAATCCCAACCTAATGCAACGTACAGTATTTTGTTATTCTAGCAGTCCAGTTAAACTGCTCTCATAGAGACCAACAGTCATCTCGGAATAGACAACTGAAAGACTTTAGAAACTCCTATACTTTTTATTACACTTTTTATTGGAGAAGGAAATGGCAACCCACTCCAGTATTCTTGGCCTGGAGAATCCCATGGGCAGAGGCACCTGGTGGGCTACAGTCCGTGGGGTTGCAGAGTCACACAGGACTGAGCAGCTAACACACACACATACTTTTTATTGTTGTTTAGTCACTAAGTCGTGTCCGACTCTTTTATGACCCCAGGGACTATAGCCTACCAGGCTCCTCTGTCCATGGGATTTCCTAGTCAAGAATAATGGAGTGGGTTGCCATTTCCTTCTCCAGGGGTGTTTCCTGACCTAGGAATCAAAGCCATGTCTCCTGCATTGGCAGGCGATTTGTGTTTTTTTGTTGTTTTTTTTTTTAACCAATGAGTCACCAGGGAAGCCCTACTCCTATATTTTTACTTTGTTTCTATGCAGCATTTGGTACTGTTTAGCATCCCTTCTTTCAAAAGCTTTTTCTCTTGACTTGCATGACCTTGCTTTCTGCTGGGTCTCCTCCTTTGCTGGCTATTTTGCATCTGCGTCCTCTTGAAAGTTGGTGTTCTTCAGGGATCCCTATAGGCCCCTTGGTTGATTCCCTACACGTGATTTTCCTGGGTGATCTCATCTACACCCGTGGTATCAATGCTGTCTAGATTAATAAAGTCCAAATCAACATATTTAACAATTTACTTCCTCTTTGAGCATCATACTCTTACAATCGCCTATTAGATTTCTTAATGTAATATCCCATTAATATTTGAAATTCAACATAGTAAAGCTAAACCCATTCTCTAGCATACTTCTCCTCTTTTTATTTTTATTTATTTACTTTTGGCCACGCTGCGAAGCTTACGGGATCGTAGTTCCTGACCAGGGATTGAACCTGGGCCATGACAGTGAAAGCATTGAGTCCTAATCACTGGACCACCAGGGAATTTCCTCTCCTCTTTTTTTTAGATTTACTTATTTATGAAGTAGAAAAGAACAGCTTTATTACTTTGCCAGGCAAAGAGGACCACAGCAGGCTAACATCCTCAAAACTATCCTGACCTGGAAGGGGCAGAGAGGAGTTTTATCATCATGGGTTCAAAGGGGAAGATGTGATCAGTTCATGGTCATTCTGCTGATTGCTTGGTGATGAGGCAGTTGTGAGTCAGCATCATCAAGCTGGTTCCAGACAGTCTGGGGTCTGTCTCCCTGCTTGTGGGCAGCAGACAGTTCACTTCTCCTACCTGGGGGAGTTTCAGCATCTGTCAAAGTTCAGCGGGGAGACAGGAAGACCTTGCAGATGGGTTATAGGCCCAGCACCCCGAAGAGCCTTCCAGTGACATGGTCACATGGGATTTTAGAAATTGCCCCTCTGGGAGATCCAAGGTGTGTGCAGGCAGCCAAGGTCTGCTCTCAGACTTGAAAAAAGAAAAGGGAAGGAAAGAGATTCCTGATGGTATTCAATTCCCATTTCCGATGGTTGAGGAAGCCTGTCTGTGTCTATATGTTTGGCTTCCAGGTGACAGCCCAGTTACCTCTTAAACAATTCCCTCCCCTCCCCGCTCCCGAAGCTACGTTGACTGCATTTCGATTACCTGCAACCATAGACTCCTGAGTCATACAATCGCTGACTATGAATTCAAGGATAAGGCTCTAACTTTGGACTTCTTTGTAGATTCAGCTCTTAACCCAGTATCAAAGTAGATTGTACCATATAGATACAAAATAGATACTGGATACAAAAATATCTGTGAGTCAATAAATGAAGCAAAAAGGAAAGGGAGAAAGGAAAAAAGGAAAAAGAGAAGTGAAAAGGTAGTTAAAATTAAGAGGAGAGGAGAAATAGAAAAGAAAAAATATGAAGGGAAATTGAGGATGTGCTCAGTCATGTCCAACTCTGCGGGCCAGGTTTCTCTGTCCATGAAATTTTCCAGGCAAGAATACTAGAATGGGTTGCCATTTCCTCCTTTAGGGGATCTTCCTGACCCTAACCCAGGTATCAGACCCGTATCTCTTGTGTCTCCTGCATTGGAGGCAGATTCTTTACCATCTGAGCCACCAAGGAAGCCTAGATGAAATAGAGTTATGTATAAATAAAGTGCTTTGTAAAAAACCCCCCAAAACCCCAAACATACCATTTTCTCTCTTATTTCTATTTACCTCTATTGTTTCTCAACTGTTGACAATTACTGATTCTCCTCTTTTCATCCTTTCTGTCAGGAAAAGTTCGTGTCTCTATGAACTTCTTGTGGGGTGGATTTCCAAAAGGCATGAGGATCCACAAGCTATTTGCCTGGATAATTCCATGGACAGAGGAGCCTGGCAGGCTGCAGACCACGGGGTCACAGAGTCTTGATAGGACCGAGTGAGGAATGCAACAGCACATTCATTGACCAGGTGCCCTTTCTTTTTTTTTTAATCCCTTAATTCTTTTTTTTAAATTTTAATTTTATTTATTTATTTATTTTCTTTACATTATCGTGTTGGTTTTGCCATACACTGACATGAATGCTCTTCTCCCTGTTTTCTCTCATTCCTATCTCCTGTCCTCATTTTTTTTTCCCTGCCTGCAGCAAGTAGTCTTTCCTTAAGCAAAAATTTGATCTTGTCATTATCTTTCCAATGCCTCGCTATTGTTTGTGGAATACCGTGAGATTTTCAAGCAAGGCCTAGAAGATTCTCGGCCTGATCTGCTTACCTCTCTAGCTGTCTCTCAATTCTTCCTCCTAAACACTCCCACTCCTGCCCCTAGGAAACAATCTTCCAGCCAAAAGTAATGGGCTTCTTTAAATTCTCTGAATTACTAAGTTTTTCTTATTTTGGTTTTCTCTCCATGCTTACCACCATCCTCCTTACCCCCACAAACTCTTTCTCCTCTGCCTCCCCTGGGCTTCATGTCTACCTACCACTCTCTCTGAGTGCCATTCTCCATCAGAGGATGGTATATTTATTTATTTCTTTATTTGACTGCACCGGATCTTAGTTGCGGCAAGCAAAATCTTGGTTGTGTCAAGCAAACTCTTGGTTGCGGCATGTGGGAATCTAGTTCCCTGACTGATCCGCCTCCAGCCCCCAGCATTGGGAACAAGGTGTCTTAGCCCCTGGGGCACCAGATAAGTCCCAGAGCATCTACTTTCAAAAGCCTGTCCGCTTGGCTATTCCTCTATGCAGCCTGCTGAGATAAAGGATGTTATCTTTTTTGTTAACTCTTCTATAACTTCCTCTCCCCTCTTCCTCTGTTACTTAGGGGGTCTTTTAATTTGCAACAACCTGTTTAAAGAGTTTATTTTCTGACACTGGCCTCCTGCACAATAGAAGACTCTGACAATGCTAGTAAGTATCCTTTATTTATTATTTTTTTTCTTTAGCCCTTCGATTAGAAAGCTATCTGATAAATTTAGGAAAGACAGGATTCACTTAGAGTCTATTTAGTAGGTATTTGCATTTTCCAGAGCTCTGTTATAAACTGGTTGCTTCTCAAGTTATTGGGTTGGTCCAAAAGTTCATTTGGGTTTTCTGCAACATGTTATGGAAAAACCCAAATGATCTTCCTGACCCAGGGATTGAACCTGGGTCTCCTGCATTGCAGGCAGATTCTTTACCATCTGAGCCATCAGGGTCCTTATAAATAAATCCTACTACCCTTAAATTATGGTCTTCCCTAAAGGCTCACTGGTAAAAAACTCTGCATTGCAGGAAACACAGGTTCTATCCCTGGGTCAGGAAGATCCCCTGGAGAAGGATATGGCAACCTGGTCCAGTATTCATGCCTGGAAAATCCCATGGACAGAGGAGCCTGGCGGGTTACAGACTGTGGTGTCGCAAGAGTCATACATAACTTAGCGACTAAACCACCAATCACCATCACCATTAAATTACAACCTGACTATGAATAACGCTACACTCTAACCTACTCTGTATACATATGTTGACACGTAAATGAACAAATGCCATTTAACAACTCACCACTGAGAGGATGAGATGGCTGGATAGCATCACTGATGTACTGGACATGAACTTGGGCAAACTTTAGGAGATGATGAGAGACAGAGAGGCCTGGCTGTTGCAATCCTTGGGTTCACAGAGAGTCGGACACACTGGGCAACTGAACAACAACAACTCACCTTCTACATTCCCAGTAGGGATACGTCACCCGGAGAGCTTTCCTGTTAGAGATACAGCGATGTTTCACAACCCTTCCATCACTCTCATCTTTCATAGTATTGCTCACTATGCTCTGCTTTTTGCTAGTTCATTTAACACTAGATTTCTCTTTGAGTATGTAGGGCTGTTCCTCCCCAGAACTTTGAGGACTGCATCACTCTTAAGAACGGAGGCCCCGGGCATACTCAGTACCCAAAGCCAAGTGAAATTAATTGCCCTTGCCCTGACTTGAGACCCTGATTGGTGGTAGGTATCGACAATACTAGCAAAAGAGATCTGTCCCGATTTGCACAGCTGAACGTATCCTTCTCGGGGCCAATCGAAAGTCCTGGCAACCTAAGTGTAACTAGTGAGGGTTAAATTTTTAAAACAATAATGGAAAGAGCTATTCTGGAACAATTAGACTGACTGGCAGGAGATTCTCAGAGCACAAGCCACATCAACCGTCTAGAGATGCCGTGATTACAACAAACGGGGACGGAGGCAGGAGATGAATGGAAGTGATTCTTGCTTTGAACCTCAGAGGGTGGATCAAAGATTTTGAAAGGTTTTTTTTTTTTTTTTTTTTTTCTGAAATCGTCCAGCCCCAGAATTTCAAGGGTCGCGTTCGCTGCCTGCTTTCTAAAGAGAGCTCGTTTCTGGGGGAGGTGTGTGCGTGCACGCGCGGGGGAGGCAAGGCTCGGGAGAGGGGCCCCAGCTCTCCGGAATAAACAGCAGGGGGAGAAGGGGAGCGCGCCGAGGCGGGCGGGAGGGGTTGGGGAGGCAGCATCTGGGGCAAGGGCCGGGGGAGGGGCCTCGAGCCGCCCGCAGGGGCTGGTAGCCGGGAGATCCAAGCGCCAGCGGTACCTGGAGCTGCTGCCAGGGGAAGCTGACAGCGGACCTCCGCGGGCCTGCGCCCGCGCCCTACCCCTCCTGGTCTCCCCGCCCGGGGCGCCGACCTCGCGCGCACGGTAAGGAGGGGCGCGGGGTGCTGCCCTCGCCCTGGGCCAGGTGCCTGCTCGGCCTTCCCAGACTGTCACCCCTACTCACTCCCTCGCCCCCTCCTCGGTCCCCCAGGCGCCGGGCTGAGCCTCGGGCTATCGGCCCCCTGGGACTCGGACCTTCGCCTCCTCTCCGTCCTCACTCCTCTCTTTGCTCCCCTTTCCCCCCAACCCCGGCAGCTCTGAAACCTCTCGGCCCCGGGAGAGAGGGGCGGCGGGGGCGCGGGGGGTGTCGTCCACCCTGTCCAGGTGTGTGTCGCAAGCACTGGCGTACCGATTTTCTCCGGAGTCTAGTCATTTCCAGGCTGAGATCCCAACTCTTCTCCTTCCAACACATACCCTCCCCCACTTTTGTTACTGTCCTAACTTTGGGAGGATATTAACCCCTGGTCAAGGTAGCTGTCTCATCTTTTATATCTGCACCAAACAGGGATTGAGGTGCCTTGGTTTAATTTTTGTGTTTCCTGAAAATGAAACACTAGTGATAAGTTTACAGGGTGTTCTGGGTGATTGCGGCGCTAGAACTTTATCATAAAGTAATAGCTCCTACTCGGATGCTGAGAGCCTGATTAAGAAAAGGCAAGGTGTGTGCGTGTGCGAGCTGTCTTACGTGTATTAAAAAAAAAAAAAAAGAACTCCAGGTGATTGCGATGCGCTGTCTCTCGTAATTGCCTGAAAATACCTATCAGGTCCTTATGAGAAGGACAGTAGGCACCCAGCTGTTGGTAAACATCAGCTAAAAATCTTAGAGTGAACAGCGAGTTTAAAAGGAGTGGAAGCTGATTCCCTTCAAACTGATGAGTTTGGTGCGTGTCATTGGTTTTGGGAAGAGAGGGTAAACAGTTCTTCTGAAATTCAGATATAGGATGGAGAGAAATACTGCACTTCTAAGAGACCTTGTTCAAGAGTTAGCTTTTACACATCAACTTTTAAAATGTAAGAACTGCTTCACAAGTATTCTGGCAATTAGGGCTGAGGCCTATTCTCCTGGGGATCAGAAAAGCTTCCTTCATTGTGCTTGCACTGGCTGACTTTCAGTCACCCTCTGGCATTTTTACTTGTTGGTTGTTTTAAGGCTAAAGACCCAAATGAACTATATCTCTAGGAATTAAAAGAGGAGTTATCATATGAATTGATTTAGGTCCTGTTTATATTCCTCATTGTTTGAACCAAACTCTTCTACCCTGACTTGGTTCAGAGTGGAAATTGTATTGTATTGACTTTGCGAAAGTACTGTTTCTCCATCTCAAACTGTGTCATTGATGTTCACCTGCTGCTTTTCATGTATCTGTGTACCTGAACCATTCTAAGTACCTAACAAACTCTGAGTGCAACTGCTAGGGAAAATGAAGATTTGCATTTGTCTTTTGGAAATTTGAGGTGAAGGACTAATTTTTTTCAAACACCACCAAGTAGGTATAATGGTAAATCATACAACATTTTATGAAATAAGAGGCTTGTTGTGAAGCAGGAATAGTATTTGATACTTGCTTTCAAGGATATTAAGGACAAGTAGGCGACTGTCTGTAAAGCGTTTTGAACTTTCAGAGTCACTGTCTAGGTATTGAGCCAATGGGATTGCTTTCCTGGCAAACTTTTTCTCCTTTCTAAAATTAACTTTCCCCTAGGAAAAATAGTGCAGATACACACAATTTAGCCAACCAAGCCCAGAAAATACTGTGTTTGAGTTTTAATAGTGACCTTAATTCCTTCCTATATATCTTGTGTTTGCAGCTTATGACACAAAATATGCAGAAATATTCATTACCCACTGACATTCTCAAAGCATTGGCTTCATGAGGGGAGTTATGGACAGAGTACAACATTGTGTTATAAAATCTGTTGGCTTGGGGAAAGCTATTATTATTTTCCTATGGTTTTTGTGTATTTGTGTGTACATTGGGTGTGGGACTTACATAATTATGTATATATATGTAACACATGTTTTCAATAGGAATGAAAACCCACAATATTTTTCTTTGTGGCAGAGCACTGTAAGCATTAGGTTTTGATTACTTTTTCATGCCAATTTTAATATGACAGAACTAAAAACTTCAAGGAAATAATTGCATAAGAGCTATTTGGAACTGAAGGCCATTTTAATGAAAGATGTTAGAAGCCCTTAGTCTATTCGCTTAGCATCCGCTGAGCAATTCTTTGTGAGCGAGTAAGGGTGGTAGATCCAATTCTGGCAACCTCAGACACTGGATGATTAGACCCTGTCACTCTTCTCCAGACCTTTAATTTAGTCTGTAACTTGATGCTTCACTGACCCCACACTCTCCCTGCCACGCTAGCTCACAGAGGAATTGTTGGCACTCTGGGTTGAATTTTTTCCCCTCCCATCAATTACAACGTTTGCATTGGTTGCAGAATGCAGTTACATTTTTAGCTCAGTATTCTAAGAAATACCTTTAGCCACAGAGAGAGTAGGCTTAGGGCAGCCTCGCTCACAAATTGCCTTATTTAATCATGCTATGTTAATTTAATTTCATTTCTATGATTCACCTACATAGAAATAATCAAGTCATACAGTATTAAAATTGGAAGCCACTTTAGAAGCCATCTAGATTCTAATAATGTCTTTCTACAGATGAATATTGATGCAGTTGTAGCCATAATCCAAACTTGGAGGATAGACTTTACATTTCATATTCTTTTCATAGGCATTCAATTTTATATTCTTTCCAGTTCTTGTAGTAGTGAGGACTTTGCTTATTTGAAATGAATTTCTTTACAAGTTCAGTGATACAGGAATAGCATTAAAGTGAGTTGCGAATCTTTGATTTTCAGTGAAACTCAAAACGTGACCTTAAGGGCGATGTAGGTTGTTTACAAAGTCAATGAATTATTGTAAGCTAGCATCCTGTGTTTTTCATTACTTTGGATGGGGTCTATTGCAATTGATTGACAGATGTAAAGGAGTATCCTAGCAAGATGATGGTAAAGAAAGAAAAGTAAGGTATATGGTGAGGTATGTGAAGAACATGACTTACTAAGTCAACAAATCGTTCAGAAATGATTGGCCTTCAGACCCCTCCCAGAGATTTTATTCTGAAATAGTAGGGACAATCAGTTTCCAGTCCTCAAAATCCTACTTAAATAAGACTTGGTTTTTCGAAGTTCCACTTCTTGATGTTTCTGCCTTTCAGGATCTTCTGTCTCAAAAGATCTATCTTCCCAAGTTCCTATAGTTGAAGATTTCCAAAAGAATTTATCCCAATTCATAGGCAACTGAAAGGATTGAATACAATCTTAAGAATCATTTCCTTCAAGGTTTTTAGAAATTCTGTCTCTCAGTGTTGTCCTGCCAGAGCAATTATAAATTAAAATGTGTATTCCTTTATTAAATTGTCTTTTAAGTCTCCTTTATATTATAGTTGTTTGGTCGCCAAGTCATGGACATCTCTGTGACCCCATGAGCCCGCCAGGCTTTTCTGTCCTTCTCTATCTCCCAGAGTTTGCTCAAACTCATGTCCATTGAGTTGGTGATACCTTATTTAGCAGTAAGTTTTAACGTTAGTTTCATAAGTTTGTTTTAATTAACTTCTTTTGACTTCGTTGTTTATTCTATCTGATCAACAGTAAACTGTACGTAAAGAGGGGACGAGTTATCTCAAAGTTTAATCTTTAAAGGTAGAAGCTTTCAGCCCAGGAGAGACTCTTTGCATCTGTGGAATGCATCCTTTTTTTCCATGCAGTTTCTTCCATGTCCCCAAAGGCAGACATTATTCTCTGCATTTAGCTGCATTTAGGTTCTTAAATACATCTCTGTAAACAAAAGCTTTGTAAACAGAGGCTCATTGCTACGCCTAGTACATATTCAGTTCAGTTCAGTTGCTCAGTCATGTCCAATTCTTTGTGACCCCATGGACTTCAGCACGCCAGGCTTCCCTGTCCTTCACTAACTCCTGGAGCTTGCTCAAACTCATATCTATCGAGTCAATGATGCCATCCAACCATCCAACCATCTCGTCCTGTTGTCCCCTTCTGCTTTCAATCCTTCCTAGCATCAGGGTCTTTTCCAGTGAGTCAGTTTTTCATATCAGGTGGCCAAAGTATTGGAGTTCAAGCTTTAGCATCAGTCTTTCCAGTGAATATTCAGGACTGATTTCCTTTAAGGGGCTTTGGTTAACTGGTTTGATCTCATTGCTGTCAAAGAGACCCTCAAGGGTCTTCTCCAACACCCTTTTAAGAATTAAAAGCATTAATTCTTTGGCACGCAGCTTTCTCTGTTGTCCAGTTCTCACATCCGTACGTGACTACTGGAAAAACCATTGCTTTGACTAGATGAATCTTTGTCGGTAAAGTAGTGTCTCTGCTTTTTAATATCCTATCTAGCTTTGCCATAGTTTTTCTTTCAGGGAGCAAGCATCTTTTAATTTCATGGCTACAGTCACCATCTGCGGTGATTTTGGAGCCTGAGAAAATAAAGAGTCTCACTGTTTCCACTGTTACTCCATCTGTTGGCCTCGAAGTGATGGGACCAGGTGCCATGATCTTAGTTTTCTGAATGTTGAGTTTTTAGCCAGCTTTTCCTAGTACATACAGCAACCGTCTTGTTCATACAGCCCAGTTTCTAGGTCTGCAAATTGAGACTGTTGCTGCCAGAAACTCATGTAGCCCTTGTTCTCGTTTCTGCCCCCTCTTGGAAAGTGCAGAAGTACTTCAGGAAATTTTGCTTTAAATATTTCAGCGAGATCTTGTAACTTCATGCTTCTCTCCCATTGTATTTAATGAGTCCAGACTTTTTTCTTTTTTAAAATAATACTCTCCATTAGCATACTTGAGCAACTTATCACTGTTGAAATGTTTCTTGGGAAACCATGAGAGCATAAAAAGGTTAGAGTATTTGGAATATCATATCTGAATTTGTATATTTGTATGTAAATATATTTCAGTTTATAAGTAGGCTTATAAAAGAGGTGATCCTTAGTTTCCTTAGTATTGTCCAAGACCAAGATGTAAAATTAGTCGACAGTCTGATATGTTCCTGAAATCTGTCTATTTTCAGTTGTATATCTTATTTTATCCTTTGGAGTCAGAGGACCATGGCCTTTGGATTCGGAAGGTTGTGGCTTACATACATTCCTTAATACTAATCATGCAGCTTTTGCAAATTAGTTTTCTTAGCCTCATCTACCCCTTCTGGAAAAGGTGATAGTCACACCCAAGAGTGGATCACACAAGGTAATTATAGGGGAGTTGTCAGAACACATGTCCTGGTAGAAGGTGTGGATGAGGTGAACCAAGAGAGTAGAGCAAAAAGAATCTACAGCAGTGAAACTCAGAGAACAGAGGAAGCCAGTCAACAAGAGGAGCCTGAGGAAAGGGGCCTGAACAGAGGACAAAGATCAGGAGAGTGTGAAATCAGAGAATCAAAGGGAATTGAGAAATTGAAGATGGACTCTCATTAGCATCACAAGGACGAAGAAGGCACCATTGGGTTTGGCAGTTGGGTCAGTGAGACCTCAGCCATGGGCAGTTCCCATGGTGAGATACAGACAAAAGGAAGTGGAATGATGAATGAGCATCAGGAAGATAGGAAAGTGCAAGCAGCCAATAGAAAAATATTTCTCCTTTAGGCAGAAGGAGAGAGAGAGAAGTCAGTTGCCAGGCAGATACTCAAGATTGGGGTACTGGATTTAGACTTGAGGAAGTAGCAAAAATCCTACCCCAGAATTTTAGGGACTGAATTTTTGCCAATTTTAAATCTTTTTCTAGTAAGGACATTAAAAACACTACCATCTCATCTTATTTCAGAAAAGAAAATATTGACATTAGGGAGTTAAGTAAATTTAGCTTTATGAGAAACTCAGTTTCTTAAATAGTAAAGTTTTTCTTCTCTTATTCAAGATTTATCAGTACTTTCAACTTTCCATCTCTTCTTCTTTAGTGATCTGGCCTCACCAATTGCCTTTTCTCTCGAATATTTTCAATGTCTTCTTCTTGACTCATTCTTTTTCATTAACATATACACATACTCCACTCTCTTATCTTAAAAGAAAAAAAGGTCCCTATTAACTCTTACGGAAATTAAACAGTGTCAGTAAAGAAGGGATGCTTTATATGTGGCAGTAATAAAACTTACTGATTGGACTTGGCAGATGAGAGAAGGGGAAGAATCTAAGATAGCTCCCAGGTGACTATGCCACTTGGTATCATGGACGAGGAGCTGGGCTGGCAGAATAGAAGATCCTGAATTCAGGATGCGGCTGCATAGATTGGGAACTCTGACTGTATCTTTGACTCTTTCTCCAGTGTGCTTCTAACTAGGTCCCCACCTCACCCTGTCACTCTGCTTCAGTCATCGTCATTTCATCCTTCATGGTTGGTGCTTAAACCTCGGTTTCTAGAATTATTTAACTCTTGAAAGTTCAAACCCTGCTGGTAGGTGTCTGTGAGCCAACAGAATACATGTTTTCTACTTGGGAAAAAAATAGAAATGGAGCACTTGAGAGAAATATGAGTACACATGGAACAGGATATTAAAATGGAGCCTGTTGATAGTTTTCAGTTTTTGCTGTGGCTCAAGACAATAGAGGCGGCATTCCAAAGTTAGGGGTAAGACCACAGTGCCGATGTGGAAAAGAAAGTACAGGAGAACCCGTTTAAATTGTTCATGGTTAGCTTTTTGGCCATTTCCAGGTGATAAAACATGATTGGAGAGGCCAAGGAAATAATCATTAGAAGGTTTTTAGAGAGTTGGTGATGTATTTAAGTCCCCCATCCTGGCCACCAACAGAAGGGTGTGAGGTACCTGCCCCTCAGCTCACGTCTAGAGAAAGGGTTTTATGCAGATCATTTGAAGTGTTTAATGTGTATCCCTTCAGAAGGAGAAGTATAGAGATTCAGGCCTGAGAAATCTGAAGGACGAGGGACTGGCTAGCTAGCTCCTCTGATGATGGAGTGAAAGAGATGTCACTGCATCACTCCTTAGTTTGATTGGGCACAGAGTGCTTGGGCTGTTACCTAAAGAACAAAGGTGGATCACCGCCCTAGAGCTAGCTGGGGTCCTCCGGTCATGTGTAAGAGGGCCCTTGGACTCCGGCTGGGTAAACTGAGGAGGGGGCTGTAAGTGACCATCTGCAAAAAGGGATCTGTAGGTGAGAGATCCCCGGTAATGAGGGGAGTCAAGGTTTTCAGTCTCTCTAACTTCCTTTATCTTCATCAGTACCCCGCTCCTGGTTCAACAGAAAAAGGAAGCTTTTTAAGTGTCTATCAGTAGATGACTGGATAAAGAAATATATAATGGAATATTACCCAGCCATTAAAAAGAATGAAATAATGCCATTTGCAGCAACATAGATGGACCTAGAGATGACCATACTGAGTGAAGTAAGTCAGGCAGAGAGAAAGTCAAGTATCATGTGATATCACTTATCTATGGATATAAAAAAATAGAACAAATGAACTTATTTACAAGACAGAAACAGAGTCTAGGCATAGAAAAACTTATGGTTATCAAAGGGAAAGTGAGGTGGGAGATAAATGAGCAGTATAGGATTAACAGATACATACTACTAAATAAAAAGAGATAACAAGGATTTACTGTATAGCATAGGGAACTATATTCAGTATCATGTAATAGCCTACAATGGAAAAGAATTGAAAAAAATATATATATTTGTATATTTGAATCACTTTACTACACACCTGGAACTAAAGCAATATTGAAATTAACAAAAATAATCAATTAAAAAAAAAGTAAGCTTTAAATACCCACTATGCTCACAGATCACCAGCATTAGATCTAATGATCTAATTAGTCTGTATTAGTCAAGGAAGAATTTTCTGTCTCGTTTCCCCCCTACCTCATCCCACTTTTGTATTAGAAAGTGGGGCAGCCTCAATTAGCAGTCTGGCCAGAGAAAGTCTTTGTATCCGTTTCCCAGTACAGGTGGGAAGTGTTCAATGGGCCATACCTGGTTGCAGGAGGGAGCCTTGTAACTTTACATGAAGTTAAGTTGGAAGAGTTTATGTGCTATATTCGATTGGAAACATTACAGAACTGTGAGTTTTTTGGATCTAGAGTGAGTTGAAAAGACTTCATTATTTGAGTGATTAGAACTCATGACAGCTGTCTTCGAATTTCACCCAAGGACAAAAGAAAAACCCCACATAATAAAATTAAAGAGGCAGTGGAGGAAACAGCCATTTTCTGATTCTATTCCACAAGTCTTGCTGGTTCATTTTAGGAGTCACACATACAAAACCATTTATAGCTTTTCAATGATACATAGTTGGCAAAATGATAGGAGGGAAGGGCAGACACGGTTATCATAGAAATCAAATTTATCCACGAAAATGTCACAATAACTGTTTTCATTTCTTAAAAATGATGCTAGGAGAATTTTAATTAATCAATTAAGATACACATTTGGTAATTTTAAGATGAGGTTTGCAATCTGTTCCACAGCTGGGGAAATGATCTGAGATAGGGCTTTTGTGTAATAAGCAACATGAGACATTTCCCCCCTTCTGTTTCTAGAGAATCAGAGAAGCAATAAAGAGCTAAGATGAATTGTTGACTATTTGTATTCTGCCACTGATCAATTTTTTAAAAGTGTATGCATTCCTGTAAAACAATAAAGATGATATTCAAAAGCCAATCAACTCTAAAATAAACTAGAATGCTAATGGAGGTCTCTTTTCAGCTTTTGGGAATTTTAAACTATTAGCTTCCATATTATCTTTGCAGCATTTGCAGTGTTGTTATTCAAAGTCTTCTATGGTCAAGGAGTGACAAGGGGACAATCTAAATAATATTTTTATTAATGCATTCCTAGAGTTGAAGAGACAACTTGAAAAATACGTTTGAGTCACACACAGTATTTACACTGACAGAAAGTGTGCTTTATGCCATGGAAATGGAATTTTGGATCCAGCAGTAGTATATTAGATGGACTAATATATTAGGAAGAAAGGTGATGACTTGGTATGGGGGCCTGAGTCAGTCTTCAGTAGAGGAAGTCCCCTACACTTAAGATCCTGAAGACAATACTATGCTGTTCTAGTACAGTTCCCTTAGCGAAGTGGTTAAGAGCAAAAGTGCTAAAAGTGATGTGACCTGGGGCATAGCGTGAAATATTGCTTTTTCCCTGTAGAAAGCAAAATTCCAAGAAGTCTCCTAAGATTCTCCTCCCTGGTGTACACCTCTGTAAATCCTTTCCCCTTAAGTGTGGCTCTATTTAAATGGTCTACTTTTTCTTTCTTTTTTCCTTTCAAGATATTTTCAATTCTAGATCTCTGGGTGGTTCTTCTTGAAATCTTGTTTTGTACTACTTTCCTTCTGAGCATGCCAAGCTGCTTCAGTCATGTCTGACTCTTTGTGACCCCATGGACTGTAGCCTGCCCGGCTCCTCTGTCCGTGGGATTCTCCAGGCACGAATACTGAACTGGGTTGCCATGCCCTCCTCCAGGGGATCTTCCTGACCTAGGGAGAGGATGGAATTTTTCTTGTCCTTCTACCCTCCTGACTTTATGTAAGCCTCACCTGGTAGGTAAATTCTACACTCTAAGGTAAATATCCTATTCTCATATTCCTACTAGGTTTTTGATTTCTAATCACTGTTGTGGTTTTGAGTTTCTTTTTTGTTTCTGGGAGGCTTCATTTTCTTGCTTTCTGCCCAGCTATGCACTTAAAATAATTCATTATATTTATCCAGAGTTATGTGTTAGCAGAGAAGGAGATGGGATAGGGTGACAAGGGGTGGGATGGAGTGGACTTTCCAAGCCGGCTCAGCATGCCTTATTGACTAGAAGTCCTTCACTTCATTTTGTGATCTACCCCCCTCCCCATTCCATTTTGCTTTTTATTGTGATTATATTGAATTATATAAAAAATAATGTGGAGAGAATTTATATATTTACAACATTGAGTCCTTCCACCTGTGAATCTGGTATATATCCCACCCTTCATTTGAAATTTCTCCTTAATGTCCTACTGAAACTGCAATTAAAACTCAGTACTGGGGACTCAACTGGTGGGGTCCAGTGACCAAGACTCCAAGCACCCAAGGCTGGGGGCCCATGTTTGATCCCTGGTCAGTGAACTAGATCCCATATGTGGCAACTAAGATGCAGTGCAGCCAAAAATAAAAGTAAATACTAAAAAAACTTAAAAAAAAAATCGGTATTGTATTCTTCTTGCTAAATTTAGTTTTAGGTTTTACACTTTATTCTTATTATTCCTGGCTTGTTGAATAACCATGAGCAGATTATCTAATCAGAATAGTGTTAATTTGGTTGAACTAATTACTATTATTTAACTCAATTGCTTAGTGAATATAAAGCAACAAACTTACTGGAATAATTCAGGTTAACATTTTCATTAATGAGTTTACTCTTATTATAGTTTGAAAGTCTAAAATACACATTTATCAAAATGACTCAATTGCGTAAAGTATGCAATAGCATAGAGCTTTTTGAAACATGGGTTAAAGAAAATACTAACAGAGTAGTAAACGAAATTGATGTGTATTTTTTTTTCTTGTTTAATATTATCCTTTTTTTTTTTTCACTTGATGCATATCAGAATCAGGATTTGAAATGATAAGTTGAAAGAGGGAAATTGTGGAATCTGTGGCTAGACTGGGAGCTCAGATTTAGGCAACAGACATTGAGTGAGCTCCATCTTCATCGCTAGGATATGGCAGAAGTCAACCCAGACACAACAGAAATTTTACATTCCTGAAGAGGCCTTCATTGGAAACTGGGACCACACCCTCCCTTGGTAGTGAAAAAAACTGTCTACCTTGGTGACATGCACCCACAGTTTTGAAGGATTTTGCAAAATTTTTCATTTCTTTTCATTAAAAAAATAGATGTCTGGCACCATATGTCAGGTGATACAGGAATCTAACGGAACATCCCCAAGTCAACCAAGCATAAATGGGCAAATCTTGTAATATGTTAGGAATTTCTGGGCTGCAATATTCTCCATGCTTAGATAGCACCCTATATTAAAATTTGCTCATTTTAGAAAATTGCACCTTTGCTGTTCATTTTCTTTATTTTTTCATGTTATTGGAAAAATAAAAATATAAAGCCTAGTCCATGCTTTTTTTAACTATAATTCCACCCACAACTGTTCTGAGAACATATTAGGGAGGTTATGGGAAATAAAAAGCCTCATTATATGATTTACTAAAGTGAAATCCATATATGAAAACAAATGGGATATGCATTATTAACACTGGAACTTGTATATGGTATTATGGTTACAAAAGAATTTATTTATCAAGTATGTATACCTTCTTCACATGCAGCTGGCTGGTTTTGGTTTTACCATCTCCCTTAAAATACAGAGATGAAAGAAAATGAGAGTGAAAGCAAGTCAAATTTGTTGTATCTGAGAAGCCCAGTGAAAGGCTGGTAAGAGTTGCTATATGATAACTTCCCTTATGGATCAGCTGGTAAAGAATCCACCTGCAATGAGGGAAACCTGGGTTTGATCCCTGGGTTGGGAAGATCCTTTGGAGGAGAAAATGGCCACCCACTCCAGTATTCTTGCCTGGAAAACCCATGGACAGAGGAGCCTGGAGGGCTATAGACCATGGGGTCACAAGAGTCAGACAGAACTTAGTGACTAAACCACCACTACTTTATCTTTAAATCAAAATATCTGATTTATTTTATAATGAGAGAAGCCTTAATAGAGATAAGGAAAAGGCTTATCTTGATAAACAAGGAGGCAGAAGCAGAAGGGAGTGTGATCTGTTTGGAAGTAACGTTTACCCAGCACTATGCTCTGTGGGCTTCCCTGGTGGCTCAGATGATAAAGAAAGAAAGGAAAGAAAGGGAAGTCGCTCATTCGTGTCTGCCTCTTTGCGACCCCTTGGACTGTAGCCCACCAGGCTCCTCTGTCCATGGGATTCTCCAGGCAAGAATAGATGGTAAAGAACCCGGCTGCAATGCGGGAGACCTGGATTCAATCCCTGGGTTGGGAAGATCCCCTGGAGAAGGGAGCAGCTACCCACTCCAGTATTCTGGCCTGGAGAATTCCGTGGACAGAGGAGCCTGGTAGGTTGCAGAGAGTCGTACACGACAGAGCTACTTTCACACACACACACAGATCCGTATGAGTCACTGTACAGTGACAAAACCGAGGCTCAAAAAAGGCTTACGTGCGGTAACTAGCGCAGGTTTAGTTACCCGGCTACAAACGAAGGAACGAAAATTTGAACTTGGGCCAAACCCTACTCCCTTTTTCTATCCAAGACTACCTGTGACATGAAAATCTAACAGGAAAACTTTTTCAATAACTGAACCATGAGTGGAAGCCAGGTGCCTCTCTTCTTTGGCTACAGTCTCACCACATAATCAACAAATCATTATTGCTTGCAGAGCCTTATTGATTCAACTCTGTAGAACTCTTCTCATTGGCTCATGGCTGATGTAGCGCTTAGAGCTGGAAAGGACTTCAGAGATTTAGAATCTACAAACTGAAGATGTAGATCAAGATCAGAATCCTTTTGTGCAACCTTTTCAAAACAGACATGTCACCTTCTGATTAAGTAGGTCTGAGGTGTGGATGGATGTGTGCGTGTTTGGAACCAATTCTGAGGTTATTTCATGTCCTCTTCTGGTGAAGAATAATTTCTCTTGTCTAACTCCTTAATTGTGTAGATGAAAGAGTTTCCTTGGAAGGAAGAAAAATGCTTCTAATTTAAGATTGCCTTGGTTAACATTGGCAGTTAGAAATTTTAAGCCTTAATGACTCTGTTTCTCCAGTTCTGGGCTCGAATTTCACTGCCATCAACTTGCAATTTAGTTTTTGACTTAATGACTTGGGGCTTTAGGTAGATCTTTATTTTCAAAACAAATCTCTGTTTTTCTGTAATGCAGTTGAATGAACAATGTTCTGTACTGTGTTTTAGGTTCAGAAATTGGGAGAAGCTCTTTCATGATAATAATTCAAGTTAGTTGCAAACAACTGTAGCAGAGAGGGAGCAGACAGAGCTCCTGGGTCCCGTGTGCCAGAAGCCACACTGAAGTTTGTACAGTGCAAACGGGACCAAGATTTAATTCTAGGCAGGGAAATAATTTTTTAACCTTCTAAGCTGATTTTACACATGTTGTGTATATATCTGAAGCGATGAACAACAGCATGTATAGTTTATGACTTAACTTCACCTCCCAATATGATTGTCTTTAATGACTTTGAAGCATGAGTTCACAAATTCTGAAGTTTATGCAAATATAAAACTTAAGGTTTGTCAGATGAGTAAAGCAGGCTCCTGGAGACAACTGGAAAGCAAGGAGGTCTTTTTCTTCCCATGGAGGATTACATTATTTGTGGAAGAGAATAGTGCACAGCTTTCAAATCGTGGTGCTGAAGAAGACTCTTGAGAGTCCCTTGGGCTGCCACGAGTTCAAACCAGTCAATCCCTAAAGGAAATCAATCCTGAATATTCATTGGAAGGACTGATGCTGAAGCTCCAGTACTTTGGCCACCTGATGTGAAGAGCCAACTCATTGGAAAAGCTTCATATGCTGGGAAAGATTGAGGGCAAAAGGAGAAGGGGGTGGCAGATAATGAGATGGTTAGATAGCATCACTGACTCAATGGACATGAATTTAAGTAAACCTTGGGAGACACTGGAGGACAGGGGAGGCTGTGGTACATGGGGCCGCAGAGAGTTGGACATGACTTAGCCACTGAGCAATAACAGCAACGAATAGTGCACAGTTAATTTTAAGCTTAGTTGAGATCATCCACCTTAGTTGATCAAAAGCTAACTAAGCTTCTCTTTTCATTCACTAGGCCCCAAATTTAGTTTCTGTAACAATACTGATTGAGATATTTAACAACAAAGTATTTTGGGTTTAAGTGACTTGTTTTATAACCTACATTTTATTAAGACAGATTCACTGTTTTTCATTTAAAAAAATTTTATTGCAGTATAGTTGATTTACACTGTGTTTAATTTCTGCTGTACAGCGAAGTGACTCAGTTATGCATGCATTCTTTTTTCATATTCTTTCCATTATGATTTATCATAGGATAAAAATATATAATTCCCTGTGTTATACAGTCGAACCTTGTTGTTTATCTACCCTATATGTAACAGTTTGCAAAAACAGATTCCGTTTTTAAAGAGAGTTGTATGTCTAAATTTATATTTTCCTTTCTCAAAGAGGAACCTCTACTGTTCTTTCCATAATATGTATGGTAAATTTTCCTGTTAAGAGTATTCTTAATGATCAGAAGTAAATATGAGTGTCCATATTTCTTCAACTGGTAGACGAAAATGACCTTGATTCAAGTAAAATGTCATGAACTGACCCCTGTTAGAAAAAATCTAATGCTACATAATGCCTTGTAGAACTTAGAATTCTTTCAACACTGTAAGAAAAGGGACACATAGAAGCAGAGAGAAATAGATGACAAAAAGATTGTGCTCCTAAACATAGTAGTAAAATGCAGTCATGTACAGAATGAACAGAAAACTTTTGCTTTGGTTAGAGAAAATTTCCCTAGCTGTGGCATAGGATTCTTTGGAGCAAGCCCTTTGCAGGCTACGTGTCATAATTCCTTGAGCAAACTGAGATTTTCCACTTACGTGACTACTTGGAAAAAGCAAAACAAAGCAAAAAAAACCCCCAAACCAATAGCCAAGTAGTCACCATTTGTGTATGAAGTAAAGGCTTCTGTATTGGAATATTACATTTTCAAGAGAATATGTCTTGATTTTAGCGTGGCCAATGCAACTAGTGACCATTAGTTATCTAGTGATTGAATAAAGGTTTTTGCTGAAGGTGCTTGGTTCTTGGTGGCATTCTTTTTAGCTACCTTCTGCTTGTGATGGAAAAACCAACAACTAGGTACTTAATAAACGAGTATTCAATTAGCGAAGGTCAATATCCAATTATTCATGTTTCAGAAATATGACGTGTTGTGGTAATGCCATTCTTCAAATATTTCTGGTTTTCTGCCTTCAGTATTGCCTTTTCTGATTCCTGTGTGTTTGGATGGGATCATGCGACCAGTTTGATGATGTGCTAGTGGAAATGTGTGTTACTTTTGAGGGGTGGTATTTAATTCACAGGAAGAGACCCCCCCCCCCCCCCAGGAACCTAGCTACTCCATTGGCCTGAAAGAGAATCGTGGACAGCGCCCCCTGCTGAGCCAGAATGGCCATTTAACGTGAGTGAGAAAAGCCTGTTGAGGTCGCTAAGATTTAGGGCTTGCTTTTAAAATCAGATTGTAAACTTGTTTTCTTTTAAGGAAGAAAATGCTTCCAATTTTAGTCCGCGGGTTTAAAGGGAAATGAATGTAGGCAACACATTTGACAATTTAGAACAACATGAATAATAAGATTTTCTTTTTTTTTTTTTTTAGCGTTTTAAGGGTTTCTTGCTTTCTTTTTTTGTCTTGGATGGGAAGAAGTGGAAATGTTTCTGTATCATTATCTTTTTATTTATTGATTTATTTCTGGCTGCAGTGGGTCTTCGTTGCTGCATGAGCTTTCCTCTAGTTGTGGCGAGTGGGGGCTCCTCTCTGGTTTGCAGAGATGGCGGTGGTGACTTCTCTTGTGGCGCCTGGGCTCTCGGTAGTTGTGTGTGGCTTTCAGTAGTGGCCGCTCCCCAGCTCTGGAGTGCAGGCTGAGTCGTTGTGGTGCACAGGCTTAGTTGTTCTGCAGCATGTGGGGTCTTCCCAGATCAGGGATCCAGCTCGGGTCTCCAGCATTGGCAGGTGGGCTGAAGCCCCCTGTGTCATTACGTTGGTCTTCCCTTTCGATTATTTTTTATCACCTAGGGTAGCAAACTATGTCTACAGTGACTGCTGCGACCAATCTCAAAATTTTTTGAACTACTGTTTAAATCACTAGTAAGACCCAGTAAACTATGAGTCAAGGACTCTGGCTCCTACTTTTCATGTTGCCACTGAATGACTTCCATCCTGTCTGGCTCTTGCGACCATATCTATAAATAGGTGTTGAAACAAATCTTCTTGAATATCTTTCTAGCACTGTTGATCTGTAATTCCAGGAAATCAGAGTAATATGCTGCTAGCCATTTTGGGTTAGGGATCTTAGACACAACTTTAAAATATAAGAACCAAGTTTAAGTATATCGTGGTCTAACAATTCAAGGGATAAATGATCCTTAAATCATCCCAGACTTTTTCCCAGAACCTGATATACTGTGCTTTCAGAGTTCTTTTGTTAGTAGTGCTATCCATGATTTTAAAAGTATATATTTGACCAGGTTTTTCTGATGAGTAAGTATATTTTGCCTTTACTTAAGAGCTTTTTTCTTTGGCATTCACAAAGTTTCCCAAGGATGTAGTGGAATTATGTCTGTTTTGTTCAACTTGTTTTGTTTTTACTCTTTCCATTTTTTAAAAAGAGATGTGGATGCCAAAATCTTTAACTTTTTCTTGAGATTGTGTGCTTAGTTGCTCAGCCGTGTCCAACTCTTTGTGACCCGCCGGGCTCCTCTGTCTATGGGAATTCTCCAGGCAAGAATACTGGAGTGGGTTTCCATGCCCTCCTCCACGGGATCTTCCCAACCCAGGGATCGAACCCAGGTCTCCTGCATTGCAGGTGGATTCTTTACCATCTGAGCTACCAGGGAAGCCCAAGGTTAGTCAACTTTAAATTTACTTTATTCTTCTTGAGTTCTAGTGTAAGTCACTCAGTCGTGTCCAGATCTTTGTGACCCCATGGACCGTAGCCCATCAGCCTCCTCTGTCCATCGAATTCTCCGGGCAAGAATACTGGAGTGGATACCTGCCGGGGTCCAGCCCCAGCGGGGTCCAGGGGTCTTGAGGGATGGGTGGCGTCGGCGGAAGAAGAACTGAGCTGAGTCGGTGTGTGGTGATGAAGCAGTCTCTCTTTATTGCTGTTAGTTTTGTGAGGTGATGGAGAAGTCTCTCCAAAAGGCGGTGGAGAAGTCTCTCACTTTATTTTTGTTAGCTTACAGTTTTATAGCCAAAGAACATCCCCATTACATCACAACATTTTTATGTAAACTTTTGTTTTTTGTCTACCATCAACAACTTTTACATTAAGCTCATCTTCTTTACAAAAGGTCGGATTTCTGCATAATTAGACTTAACAATAGTATGTTTACCATTTGAATGTAAGCTAGAAAGAAGGGCTTAAGCTTGAAACTTTTATTCTATTAACCTATTTTGGTTCTTATACGGAAAGAGAAAAGAGGACAAAGAGACAGTTTAGCAGCACTGCTCTAACAATGAAGTCCTATTTACCTTACAACTACTAAAATGAATTCCTATGTCTACATATCTTAAAGCAATCAATACCTCCAACTATGCTGGCCACAGTTATGAGCATTCCTAAGTCTCAATCGAGCCTGATTTCTTCAAGGAAGCAAGCCTCCTCTGTGGAGTGGTCAGGGGAATGGGAGGTGGAAAGGTGACCCAAGTACGAGCCTTTCTGGTGGTGGCTTTGCCATGACCCCCAGAGAACTCTTGGTAAACTCCCCAGTAACCAGTAGGAGGGAAATAAGGTCTGAGGGAATTATCTCAGGATGAATTTTTTCTAACTGAGACTGACCTACTGAGATGAGCTAATGTTCAGAGCATAAACAGAACTTCCCAAGAAAAATACCAGGAGGGGCCTTGCCTAGGATGCCCCGTTAAAGAAAGTCAGCTTTGCAAATACTTTCTTAGTCTCGTGACCTTGTCATCCGAGCAAGGGGGCATCCTGACGGCTCCCGGCAGATACCTATTCCCTTCTCCATGGGATCTTCCTGGGATTGTATACTGTCTCCCACGTTGCAGGCAGACTCTTTACCGACTGAGTCATAACTCTGGGAATTGGCAGGCTCCCTTTTGATGAAGGTATCAGTACAACAGTAGCACCATTTAAAGTTCAGCTATCAGATCTTCAAAATATTTTGCTTGCCATCAGTTTTGCTGGAAGGATCAAGTGACAAAGCTTTTAGGATCGGTTGTCATATGCCTTAATGGTTGATCAGTGCCACAGGCTTCTTGCTCTGGCTATTGACCAGCATCTCTCAAAGCCTAGAGTAAGCCCAATACAGAACCATGAAGCCGCAGACCCTGGCCGAAGGCACATCTAAGTTATATTAGTATCATTGGTATCCTTGTTGGTAAGGGAACTAAGTGATCTATGAAATCATAATTCAGTTGTCTGCTTTTATGTAGACAATCCAGTTTTCTTGCTTGGGAAATCCCACGGACAGAGGAGCCTGGTGAGCTATGGTACATAGGGTTACAAAGAGTCAGACACGATAGCAACTCAACAACAAAGAACAGACAGTGTTCTGGATTGTTCAATTTGTGCTCTTCTTTTTTTTTCATATTGCAGTTTCATATAGTTGGTATTAGAGCCTAATATTTTTTACTTGAGGGAGCTATTAATGGTGGAGAAAGTTACTCATAATGATTGTCAATCTTGTTGTTTGTAAAATACACTTCTGAGAATCAAAAACTGCCTGAAAATATAAGCCTACTGAGTTGCACAGATTCAAAGGCAAATAAAATGTTCTTTATGTAATAACACTCAATTTGGGGGAAAAGCAGAGTGTGACATTTGGACAACTGTTACTTATTTTGTATTCCTAAAACATTATTTTCATTCTCTGCTTTCAACCGAATCTTAAATATAAAGACAATTTCGGTGCATTTACCCAAAGAAAGAAAAATAACTAAACACGATACAGACATCACTCAGTCACAGGAATTCTTACTGAGCTTAAAGTCCCTTGTACAAAAGCACCATTCAGTGCTTTGAAGAGCTTGAAAAGAGTGATCTTAGTGGTACAGTCTTATCACCTTCAGCTCTTCATCTTACCTGGTCTTAACCATTGGCTGCTTACAATGGAGAGCAGTGTTAGAAAAAGGGATTCGGTGCCTACAGATTCACTTAACCCTGAGGAATGCTTAAGCCCCCAAGGCGAGGTAATGCACTGGAAGCTTTCTGTGTATTAGTGAGCCACAGTCGTGGGGTCTCTCCATAGGTATGAGAGGTATGTGGAGTGAGGTATTTACTGACTCCATTCTGCCTCCAGCACTTAACTGAGCTATGCCAGAATCCACATGTCACAACTTGGGTGGCTTAGCTGGTGAGGACTGTAAACCAGGTGGAATGCAGTTGACACTGAGGCTGTCCTGAATGTGTTCAGATTCGATGGTGTGAGAGAGATGTGCATTTTGACAGTTTGTCTGATTATTTTCAGTGGAACACTTGTTATTTTAGACATTCTGTCTTAGCCTTCTGCGAACAAGTGGTGTTGTTTGCTCAATTATAGTTGTTTCTCCAAGTTCAGTGGATGCTATTAAGCAAACCCTAATAAATATGTGACTCTAGACTTTCAGTTAATAGACCTATAAGATTTCTGGGCTTCCCAGGTGGTGCAGTGGTAAAGAATCTGCCTGCCAATGCAGGAGATGCAAGAGATGCAGGTTTGATCCCTGGAGGAGGAAATGGTGATCCACTCCAGTCTTCTTGCCTGGAAAATTCCATCAGCAGAGGAGCCTGGCGGGCTACAGTCCATGGTGCTGCAAAGGGTTGTACTCAACTGAGCGACTGAGCTCGCACAAGATTTCTCTTATCTTACCAACTATTCCCAGAGGGGATGAGCTGTATTCTTAGGTACTTAGTATCTTAGGTACTTAGTACTTACGGATATTTTTGTCTTCACATCAGAGAGATTGTGCAACATACTTAAAGAACTGTACCTACATGCCTTAAGGGATTATTGACAATAGTGGGTTTGATATTTGGGGGAAAGAAAAAAGTTGGAACTCATCAAAGTAAAAGCAAATTAAAGAGCAGGCAAGCCATAATTCTTGCATAATGTTCTATTTACCGATCTCTGTTGGACTCTGAGGGGAAGAGTGAGCCCTGTCTCCTGGGTGAGCATTGGGTCCACAGTTTGCATCAGCTGCTGTTGCTAAGTGTCAGCTATGCAGGGCCCCTGACCCCTTTCCACTTTCAGAACAAGAATAGAACTAATTGAAGCATGAGGATGCAGTACATTCCAAAATATATTTACTTCAGAGCGGTAATCTCTTCCACATCCTGCAAAGCAACCAAGGATTTTTTTTTTTTATCACTTAGAAGCTTTTTGATATTGGGTTTGAAACTCTAAGCCTTAAATGTGCCCCCCAAATATAATACAGATAATCCAGTTTGTATATAGCTCAGATCTTTTCATAATGAACTCATTAAACCATTCATGTGCTTTCACTCTGTTGGAATTGTTCTGTGTTCATTTTTACTCCAAACAACCAGTTTTAGAGAAGGTCTTCTGACAGTGGTTGTTTGTCGTGTTGATTGAATCTGCGTCCACATCCAGCTTTAGGTCAAATCATAAACTTGGTAAAGTTTGCATATTTTTCTTCATTTTCTTTTTCTCTTCTGCTGAGAAGCCCTCACCCTCATTCCAGTAAAACCCCAGTATTGGACAAAGTCCCTTCCTAAGTACAGTTTAAAAAAAAATCTGATCTTCAGAAGGAATGTAAAACCAAAACACAAAGGTACAATTAATCAAAAATAATGACCAGAAATAGGAAACCTCTAACTTTAATGCCCCTGAACTAGCTTCATCTAAAACAATAGGGTCGTTTTCATAGTTTGTACTGTACATGGAGCCAGAAGACCTGGGTCCAAGCCTGGCTTAGTCCTGCTGTTAGCAATTTGTCATTCTCAGCTTCAATTTATATCTTGTACCTGGGGGCTGCGGTGATTCTGCAAGATGGTCTGTGTAGAAGTGTTTTGTGAAACATGAAGCACTTTGCAAGTGTTCTTTTCTTAAAAAAAAATTGTTTTAAAGTCCTGCAAGGAACTGTCAAAGTAGGAAGTCAGAAGTCTTAATTCTGGGGACTTGGAAAAGTCTTCTAATCATGCTGGGCCTGTTTATTCACCACGAAACGCTGGAGGTTGAACCAGAATATCTGTAAAGTACTTTTCAACCCCAGGGCATTTTATATTCCATGAAATAAGATGCTGCCAGCTAGTACTGTGATCACAGAGATGGCATGAATTTGAACAAAACTCACGGAGTTGGAGGAATAAAGGAGATGACACTTATGGGGGAATTGGCCTTCATCCTCCCAGGGGTGTGCAAAAGCTTTATTTTGTCTTTCCCTCATTTTTTTCAAGGGCTTCCCAGGTGGTGCTAATGGTAAAGAATCCACCTGCTAATGCAGGAGACCTAAGAGATGTGGGTTCGATCCCTGGGTGGGGAAGATCTCCTGGAGAAGGAAGTGGAAACCCCTCTAATATTCTTGCCTGGGGAAACCCATGGACAACAGAGCCTTGGCAGTCTGCAGCCCACAGTCGGACACAACCGAAGCGACTTAACACACACACTTTTTTTCAAAGTCTATGTAGCTTTGATAAATTTGATTATGAAAGTTTATATCCATGTCAAAAAAGTATTTGGCAATACTTAAGTATGTAAGGAAGAAATAAAGATCACTAAAATTCCATAAATCAGAACCGACTTTTTGTTCTACATACTTAAAATCTACTGGCTTCCCCACTGGCTCAGCCGTAAAGAATCTGCCTGCAATGCAGGAGACACAGGTTTGATCCCTGGTTTGGGAAGACCCCCTGGAGAAGGGAATGGCAACCCATTCCAGTGTTCTTGCCTGGCAAATTCCATGGACAGAGGGGGCTGGCAGGCTACAGTCCATGGGGTCGTAAGAAGTCAGAGACGTGACTGAAATGATGTGCTCACACAGACCAAAATCTACTTTTCAGTTTTAAATAGCAGTTGAGATCAATATTTTTCTTTTCAAAATTTAAAACCGAGTTCCTTTCCTCTTGCAAGGCCTTCAATTAATTCGGTCTATGCATTCTTCCCAGGAGCCTTTTCCTGCCATTGACCTTGGTGCTGTTCTTTTCTTTTCCCAGGAGTCAGGCTGATCCTGCCTTTTTCAGGCATAATCCGATGGCATTTATCTTTGGTTAAAAAAAAATAACTGTTATTCTTGTCTTTAGCTGCCAGCATTGCAGACTGGGCATTTCAATGCCTTGGATGGTGTATTTGGAGAAGCTAACAGCTGCCTATGCTATTTCCAATACTTTTTAAGATCCACCCAGGATGTGACAAAGGGAATGCTTGTCATTTTTCAGAGTGGGGGTATAGATGTAAAATTGGTGAGTGATAAGCAGAGGTGAAAACTAGGTGAGAAATTCTTCCACAGACTGTAGGCTTGCCATCTGATATCTGGAGAAAACTGCATTCCTTTGAGCCGTTCTCAGAACCTCATCTGCCTGAACTTGGGGGCAGCCGTAGATGTGGGAAGGCTTTGAGGACTCAAGGAGCATCAGTTTGTTTCCAAAACAAACAGAGCAAATTCCACTCTCTCCTGCCATGTATATATGGCAAAACCAGTGCCACATGCCCTGCGTAGCACTCCTGTTTTCTTAATATCCAGTGTTCCTGTATACATAGGGCTTCCCTGGTGGTTCAGGGATAAAGAATCCACCTGCAGTCAAGAGATGGGGGTTCGATCCATGGCTCAGGAAGATCCTCTGGAGAAGGAAATGGCAACCCACCCCTTGGGAAATCGCCTGGACAGAGGAGCCTGGTGGGCTACCGTCCATGGAGTCTCAAAGAGTCAGTTACGACTTAGCGACTAAACAAGAACAAGAGCTCTTGTTCTGTGTCCAAGAACTGTTGTACACAGTGCTGCTGTGTACAACGGTGCTGTCGCAACAGACATATATCGGAGAGCGGCCAGCGCTGTTGCGTAGTCTGTAAATTACCAGCCAACCAACGAGCAAAAGCAAAAACGAAAACCTGGATCTTCCTCTTTAAAAAGGAGAACGTCTGTATCAATTAGGGGGCCACGAACTAGTCCTTCTCTTCTTTAAGTACTGAAGTGCACAGCTGAATCGCGTTTCTGTTCACCTCCAGCGCAATCCATGAATGAGTCACTGACACTGTTTCGGGGTCTGATTGGACTGAGAAATCCTCGTTATATTTTGCTAGGGCCAATTTCATGGATTTTCTCAAAATATTTTGCATCCCAAAACTTAATTGAAGTATAAATTAAATCCTTATTTCTGTCCTTTCTGCACAACATGAAATTGACGTTCTAGACATTTTTTTGTGTGTTGTTTAAATTTAGAACTATTTTCCTTGGCTATAATCACTTAAGAAACTGTCACCGCTAAGTTTTGACTATTTGTTTTGGTGAGGGGAGGGGACAGGCAGTTAGCATGTTAGTATTTGCATAGTTACTTGATGTAAGAATGTATATCACCCCTGGTGTGTGGCAGGTACAGTGGGTGGCCTGCCCATTTCCTTTATCATTTCATTGGCTTCAGAGTTCTACCGTGAATAACACTAACTACCAGAACGCTCTTAACCTGTGGTTGATGGGAGTTAGGGTGTAATTACTCCAGCTCCTTCACCCCTTGGGTGGGATGATTCCAAGGCTTGTCTGTCTCAAGGTTTCCTGGTGGACTTAAATCCTAGTGATGGCTTAACAACACAGCCTTCATTAGTAATCCTTCCTTTCCTGCTATTCCCTCTACCAGTAATCCCTATGCCTCCTTAACAAACTATTTGCAATCAAATCTTTATCTCAAATCAAATCAAATCCTAGGTTCGGAGGATAAGTAAGTAAGTGTTAGTCGCTCAGTTGTGCCTGACTCTGCGACCCCATGGACTGAAGCCCAGGCACGGATACTGGAATGGGTTGCCATTTCCTTCTCCAGGGAATCTTCCCAACCCAGGGATCAAACCCTGGTCTCCTGCACTGCAGGCAGATTCTTTACCAACTGAGCTACAATACCTAATCTAAAACAAACTTCTTACCTTCAGGCAACATTTTCATCTGTTATCCCAGGGAGATAAAAACACTCCTGGCTTAATCCACTTTACCAGGTACTTGATATATTTTCATTATCTGGTAGCACATATTGTTAATTGTCTACTCAATACTGTCTTTGTTATTTTTCTTTTTTAAAGGGAAAGCTTTTCAACATCTAAAACATGATTGAAACAAGGAAAATATAATACAATACGAGTATCAGAAAAAAGAAAAACTAAGTATCTAGGTTAAGCACCATCACATTTTAAAGAGTTCCCAGTCTCAATAGTGACTTTTTTATTTTAGTTCTTCCCTCCAATCTTAAGACCTTTTGAATTTTTATTTTTAATTATTATTATTTTTTGGCTATGTCATGTGGCATGTGGGCTTCTAGTTCCCCAGTCAAGGATGGAACTTTTGCCCTCTGTACTGAGTGTGCAGAATCTTAACCTTTGGACCACCAGGGAAGTCCTTAATGGTGATACTTTCAGCAAGTGTTAAATTTAGTGACTAAGCTTATCAGTATACTTTCATTGTTGTTTTTCATAGCATCTTCTATATTGTAGGATAGCCAGAGACTTATAAAGAATTTGTAATTTTTTGTGAAGTTAAGATTAGAGGTCAAAAGCATGTTATTCACATCAGTGTAAGAGCTCTTGATGATGGTCTGCCCCTTAAGTGGTGTGACCTCTTCATGATGGTCTGCCCCTTAAGCTTCTAGGATGCCAGTGAATGCAAAAATAAAAGATTTTGCAGAATTGGCAATGATACACACAAAAAGCACCGCTCCTTGAGAGACAGGAGATAAGTGTAACTGGGGGCAGTCGATTGCTTAGCTTTGCAGCTATAGTTTGGCTTTCTAATGGTGCCAGCTGTCCTGAACGTGTGTCTAGCCTTGGCCATGTGGGTAATGGGGTCAGGGGTCATGATGGAACCAGATTCCAGACCTCTAACTGCAGGGTTCAGTCTGTGTTGGGTTGAAGTGTATCCTGAGATGTAAGGAGAGGGGCCTGGAATGTGGTGACCAGGGAGTATTGCCCAAGGTGGGAGACCTCCTGGGTGCAGAGCTGCCGCTTTCTGTCCCCAATAAAGCAAGATAATTTTGACCCTTCAGGGTGTTTGTAGAGCCTAAATTGATAAAGTGATTCAAGCACAACACCTGATAAATAGTAAGATCTTGATAAATGTTGCTGTTGTGTCGCTAAGTCATGTCCGACTCTTGGTGACCCCATGGACTGCAGCACCCCAGGCTTTCCTGTCCTTCACTATCTCCCGGAGTTTGCTCAAACTCATGTCCATTGAATTGGTGATGCCATCGAGCCATTTCATCTTCTGCTGCCCTCCTCTTCTCCTGCCCTCGGTCTTTCCCATCCTCAGGGTCTTTGCCAATGAGTGGGATCTTCGCGTCAGGTGGCCAAAGTATTGGAGCTTCAGCTCCAGCATTAGTGCTCCAATGCGTATTCAGGATTGATTGTACCTGCTGCTAATTAGCTGCTAATTAGGGTGGTTTACTGTTCAAACCAGTACACTTTCAAAAATGAAAAAGGGTACTAAGATGAGATATATATATATATATATTACAGAATTATATATTGACTGAAAAAAATTTTTTATTTTATGGGTAGGCCCACAGAAAGTTCTGTTTAAACACATTAGAAAATGAAATTCTTTCCAAAAAGTAAAAATAAACGCCTGTGTACATTAATGCAAAAAAACTCCAAAAAAAACCCTTTATAATGTCTTATTTGAACAGTATGTATCTTTTTGAAATACTTTTTTCATTTTCTTCAGATATATGCTCAGGAGTAGGATAGCTGGATCATATGGTAGTTCTATTTTTAGTTTTTTTGAGTATCTTCTGTGCTGTTTTCCATAGTGGCTGCATCAATTTTACACTCCCACCAACAGTGTGTACAAGAGTTCCCTTTTCTCCACATCTTTGCCAGCGTTGATTATTTGTGGTCCTTTGATGGTGGCCGTTTTGACAGGTGTGAAGTGATACTGCATTGCAGTTTTTATTTGCATTTATCTGATGATTCATGATGTTGAGCATCTTTTCACGTACTTATTAGCCATCTATGTCTTCTTTGAAAAAAAGTCTGTTCAGGTCTTCTGCTAATTTTCACATCAGGGGTTTTTTTTTGGATATTGAGTTGTATGAGCTTTTTATATATTTTGGGTGTTAACCCCTTAGCAGTCATTTGCAAATATTTTCTCCCATTTATTAGGCTGTATTTTCATTTTGTTGATTTCCTTGGCTGTGCCAAAGCTTTTAAGTTTAATTAGATGCCATTTGTTTCCCCTTTTGTAAGTTTTATTTTCAATAATTATAATTCTCCAAAAGCTTAAAAAGCTGAAGGTTTTTGGTGCTCCTTGGATTCTTGATTAAAACTTTAACTGATATTGAGCAAAGTGTACCCCGAATCTAGAGGATTCGATTCATTTACAGAAGAGTTGAATATCACATGTAGGACACAGGTCGACTTCTGAGTAGTTTCAGTTGATGACAGGAAGCGAAGAGAAAAGTCTGGTCCTGCCATGCTGAAGTCTTTTCTTAAAATTCAACATCAGCTTTATTACAAAAATTTTGTAATTTAATTACTTGACATATTCAAATTTTGTAAATTTGACATGTTAGAGTTTCCATTTCAATTGGTAAAATAACTTCTTTGGATGAAATTATTACTTTTCTGTGTGAAATTATTGCTCTTATATATACACTCTAGCCAACTCCAATTATTTTTCTGTTCCATATCTTAATTTTAAATTAGATACCTTAATTGAGTGAAATGTTGTTTTTTCCATGGACACCATAGTCCACCAAAATTATGTTATCAAAGTATAATATGTTTTGATTAAAAAACACGTTTGATGTTGAATTTTTTCATATTTTAATTTTAATTAATTAATTTATAGACCCAAAAGCATGACCAGCTATATTTAGCCAATGAAGTTTCGTGTAAAATAAGATTATGTTTTTGCTGACATGTATTATTTACAAATCTCTAATGTTCTTCTAGGTTTTGTTTGCAAACCTGAGTTGTTGAGTTTTTAAACTAAATTTACAAGAAGATTCTCAGTAATGTCGGATGTTTCATCTTAAGCAGGCTAATTTTCCAAAAGCTTTGATTCCATGAATTAGATAAAAAAAAATTAAGCACTTATTGGAATTAACCCATCTTTCTAAATGAAGCCTTGATGATACCGAGATAAAATTAGCAAAATTGAACTGTTTATGAAATTCTTCTGCTTTCACTACCAACGCATGTTGTGCATGAATACAAAAATTGGAAATAAAAAATGGGCAAAGTCAATTCGAAAAGCAATCACTGGATCTAAAAGTTATGTAAGCACCTTCTACAGCTGCATGTGATAAATCAAACTACAAGGACAGGGTTCTCAAAACAGCTACTAATTTTTGATGTCTGCTATGCTTCTTCAGCAGGTTTGCGTTCTGGGGTTTCCCTCGGTTCTTGTTATCACTTTGTCCTTCGTGGCTGTGGGAGGCAGCACATGACATTGAGTGCAACTTCACACTCCTTGTTCACTTACTTGAGAGGTGAACGTTCAGCACTGTGACTATTTTACCAAATATAAACTTCTGTTTTTTGAGCTCATGGCTGTTAAAGGGCTTTTTCACAAAATAAAAAGGCAACGCCAAACAGAAACATAAGTAATAGTTGTAGATATATATCCTACAAGAAATGAACACAGGGAACTATATCTGATCTCCTGGGATAAACCATAATGGAGAAGAGTATGAAAAGAGAATGTATATATGTGTATAGCTGAGTCACTTTGTACAGCAGAAATTAACACAACATTGCAAACCACTATAGTTCAATAAAAAAACTAAAAAAAAAAAAGACCAATTCCGTGTGTCCAGATTGGGTACATGCTCTAACACAGCTTGTTCAATCTCTTTTTCCCTGCAAATATTTCACATACCCCTTCACCATAATTTCCCACCTTCCCATTGACCCCATCAGCTGTGCCTCAGCAGTTTTGTGTGGGTCCTAGCATGGGCCTGGCACACCTAACTTGTACACCCACAGGGCACAGCACGCAGTTATCAGAGTTCTCCCACCACCAGCAGAGGCTGGAGGGTCTAGCTGTCCATGGCAGCTCCTGTTTGAGTGCATTTTCTTTTGTGAGCAAATGCTGCCCTGAAAGGGAGGTGCTAGTTCCATAGTGTTTGGCAAGCTTTGGGGAGTCTGGGTCATCTCTGAGCATCTTGGAGATTTAACCACGTTAGTATGACAGCTCTGTTCGCTGCTGGTCTTAGCTCGAGCTGCTACTAAGTACCATAAATTGGGTGGCTTAAACAGCAGAAATGTGTTTCTCACAGTTGTGGAGGCTGGGAAATCCATCAAGGTGCCAGCAGAGTGTGTCTGGTGAGGGCCTGCTTCTTGGTTTGCTGATGGTCATCT
This sequence comes from Antilocapra americana, assembly GCA_007570785.1. Classification (NCBI taxonomy): domain Eukaryota; kingdom Metazoa; phylum Chordata; class Mammalia; order Artiodactyla; family Antilocapridae; genus Antilocapra; species Antilocapra americana. The sequence continues at coordinate 9,226,704 of ML664180.1, read as the reverse complement.
TGTTAGGTCCTCAGTGTTTGCAGTGAGACACACAGAGACAGACCAGACTGGGGCTCTTCTCACGAAGGCTCGGTTTCCATCACGAGGGCCCCGCCCCCGTGACCCCATCTAAACCTGAGTACCTCACACTGGGAACTGGGGCCATCCCGTTCCTGGCGTTGCTTCTGTGCCTTGTGCTCTGCTACTGGACAGGCCCGTGGAAAGAGCATGGAAACACGAAGTGGAGGGCTGCTAAATCAATTCTGTCTGATTTTAGTGCGACTCTTAATGTAATTCTATTACTAGTAGTAATCCATTAAAGTGAAATTACCCAGGCAAATGCTAAGCCTAATAAGATGCCAGGACAGTAAGACTAAAGCAAGACTGTCCAGGGCAAGAAGTCCTCGCCGTTTATCACCAGGAAGGATGGGGCCTTATCTTAAAAGAAGTTTTTACATAGGAACACTAGAGGGCGCCCTAGACTGTAATTGAGAATCACGCTTTGTTTACACAAGGAAATACTGTACCAGCTTGATGTTACAAAGTTCAATAGTGGATGTTTATAAAAATGTGGGTAAATCCGTATCAGGTGACTTTCAGTTTTCTAAGAGCATGATCAAATTAAACACAGATGTTTTGGAGTGGGTGTGTGTATGTTCATGCCGCAGGTTATGATGGTCCTATTTTATTTCATTATTTTTTTTATTGAAGTATAATTATTTTACAAGGATAATCCTATTTTTATTTTACTTCAGAATGTCTTTTTTTTCTTAAATCTTCAGGAGTGCCTTAAGGTGAGATAAAGATTGGGGTGTAATCTGTCCTCACTACCTGGGGTTTTGTTTTTTCATGGTGGAGGGACAGGGCGAGGGAGGGCTGTAGAGCCCATTAAAACAACTATAACGTTGTCCTTCTTTAGAGATAAACCCAATAATATTGCTATTTATTTATTTTTGGCTGCGCCCCATGGCATGTGGGATCTTAGTTCCCCGGCTAGGGAATCAAACCAGTGCCCCTGTAGTGGAAGTCCTAACCACCAGACCTCCAGGGAAGTCCTTGATGATATTGTTTTAAATACATGTGGCACCATTGTTCTTATATGTGTTAAGACTTCCCGGTGATTCAGATGGTAAAGCATCTGCTTGCAATGAGGGAGACCTGGGTTCGGTCCCTGGTTTGGGAAGATCCCCTGGAGAAGGAAATGGCAACCCACTCCAGTACTCTTGCCTGGAAAATTCCATGAATGGAGGAGCCTGGTGGGCTACAGTCCATAGGGTCTCAAAGAGTCGGACACGACTGAGTGACTTCACTTTTATGGGTGGATAATTAATTAGGCAAGGACTCCAGTCTTCAGGGCAGCAGTATAAACAGTGAGAAACTCTTCATCTAGTCTGGAGCCCCTGCTTCTGTCTCTGGCTCTGTGACTTCAGAAGATCTTATCTTTCTGAGCGTCTTGCCTAGGAAAGGGGTGGGTTGAACTAAATGACTCAGTCTTTTTCAAGTCTAAAATTCTCTTACTCTGACTTTCACGCTTAACACTGGCTAGCCTTAAATTTACGTTCACCAATTGGTGCCCTGTTGAGAAATCACTTTCAGCTCACATCATAAAATTCCATGACACTGGGAAAAGTTGATTCAGGAGAAAGTGGAGAGGTCGTGGTTCCCCCTTTTTGGGGCCCTGATCAAGTTCTTTACAATGGCTTATTTTACCCTAGAAACAGATAGCTCTTTGTCACCTGCTAAAAAAAGACTCACATCAGCACTGCTCCCCAACCTCAGACTTCCCTGGAAGCAATAATGATGGTCAAATGTTTATATTCATTGACTTTGCTGCTAGGATTCAGTCAAGATAAACAGTGAGATGCCAAAAATTTCACCGGAGAGTTTCATTTGAGTCTAATTAGTTTATTTCTGAGGTTATGAAGACACCTGGGGTGAATGTGTGCCAGACAGATAAAAGCCTTCTCTGCCTTCAGATATTTGAAACAAGACAACTTAGGGATCTGGCGTTTGACTGAGTATTGTTACTGCACAGGCTTGACTGAGTATTGTTACTGCACAGGCTTAGATCTCCAAGAATTCTCTGACATTCTTGAGTGAGTTCTGCTTCTACAGTAAGCATGTGGAATGGGGTACCCTTGACATGGAAGGGGTGCCATTTCTTTTTAGATTCCACAGATAAAGGATATCATATGATATTTCTCCTTTTCTGACTTACTTCATTTAACATCACACTCTCTAGGTCCATCCATGGTGCCCCAGATGGCATTATTTCATTCTTTTTAGCAACATTCATCTCTGCTGGAAGGAGAGTGATTTGGTTGGTGGAGTTATATGACTCCTGTCTCACATAGACATAAAAAGTGACTCTTTGATAACATTTTCAGTAATCTTTATGTGTGTGTGTGTGCATGTCTGTGCATACGTGTGTGTGCGTGCCTTGTATCAGCAGGTGTCTCCGTGAGCTCATGCTTCAAGTTGACAGTCACATGCATGCAGTAACTCCTGCCTGATAACTCTTTGCAGATCTTGGAAGTTTCTTCACACTTGGTCCTTCCCCATCTGTGATGGTGATATCAAAATGAAGGCGATCCCAAGGGGAGCTTTGATCTCTTGGCAATCTTCGTGACTCATAACGTCTGAGCTGCACTTGGAGACAGCAGGCAGAGTAGGGGAGGAAAGGACCCCGAGGCTGAACTAGAGAGGAGGGAAGGCAGGGGCTGGGATGTGTGCCACGCCAGGGAACCTGGGCACGTGGACCAGGGGATCACCCTAGAAGGTGTGGACATCAGGAAGAAGTTGCCCATCCATTCATCAGACCTGTACTGAGTGCCTAGTTTGTGCCAGATGCTGTGATTGGTGAAATGAATATACAAGTGTCTTCCTTCAAGCTTTTCCCCCCCCAAACTTTAAACTTTTTATTTTGTATTAACAATGTTGTGGCAGTTTCAGGCGGACAGTGAAGAGACTCAGCCACACATATACATGTATCCCTTCTCCCCAAACTCCCCTGCTATCCAGGCTGGCATATAAAATTGAGTAGAGTTCCATGTGCTATACAGTAGGTCCCTGTTGCTTATCCATTTTGAATACAGCAGTGTGTATTCGACCTTCCCAAATTCCCTAATTATTTCTTCCCTGCAGCACCCATAAGTTTATTTTGTAAATCTATGAGTATCTTTCTGTTTGGTAAGTAAGTTCATTTGTATCATTTCTTTATAGATGCCACAGATAAAGGATGTCATATGATATTTCTCCTTTTCTGTCTGACTTCATTCAGCATCACACATAGAGTCCGTCCATGGTGCCCCAAATGGCATTATTTCATTCTTTTTAATGGCTGAATAATACTCCATTGTATATAGGTACCACATCTTCTTTATCCAGTTCTCTGTTCCTTCAGGCTTTTTAAGGACCAGTTGGTGAAACAAACATAGAAATAAACCACGATAAAATCATAAGTGCTAAGAGAGCCGTGGAGCCCTAGGGGTTCAGGTTATGAGGAGATGACCTCTCTAATATGCTGATGCCCAGTGTCTTTCAAGGAAGACACGGGTTCCAGGTGGACAGCAGGCTTTCCGAGGTGTGAATGGAGGGAACATGAACCCTGGTCCTGTATGCCCTGTGTCCAGGGGCGGGTACGCTTTGGGGAGGGCAGGAGTGCCTGCAAGAGATGAGCTCTCAGTTCTTTTAACACATCCTAAAGTCTTTGATGGACATGCTGGGTTGAGTTCAACAAGACAGTGTTTTCTAAACCCATTTTTGCTGTTCCTTAGAGAACCTTTGTGTGCTTAAGGAGTACAAACATTTCCTCAGTCATTTATCCAAAAATTTATTTTACTGCTTGTCCTTAAACTAACACTGAGGGGAAGAGACGAATCCAATGGATATCGATATTTCCCCTGTGCTTTTTAACGAGGTCATTTTTGAGCTTATCAGTCAAGGCTCTCTTAGTTGCAGGTGACTGAAATTCGCAGATGCAAAAAAGGGAATTTGTGGGCCCACATAATTGGGAAGTCTTAGGGGTTAGACAGGAACAAGTGGATCAGAGATTTGAAGATGGCCGTGAGCTTTCTCCATGTCCCGCAGCTCTACCCACTTCTGCTTAGTTTTGGATCCTCAGTTCAGATGCCATCCAAACATCTCATCCTTCGCCGTCCCCTTCTCCTGCCTTCAATCTTTCCCAGCATCAGGGTCTTTTCCAACGAGTCAGTTAAAAAAAAATTATATCTTTCTTGAGAATTGAAATGACGTGCAGAACTTTGGTTGGATTAGCATGTGCCAGATGGCTGCCTGTTATTTTGGCCACTATCGTACAAGTGATGAAAAAACTGCTGAGAAAATGATAAAATGTAAATTCATCCTCTCATACCCCATTCCTTTACTTTTGTGGGACAAAAGTGTCGAACACTGGGAATAAAACATGTCCCAGGTTGGCATTGAGCGAGGAATCCATGGTGATGAGCTGACTCAGATAAAATGAGAACAGCAACTTACCTTTATGCTTGGCTGTTTCCTTGCCATTTCCAGCGGCCTGGGAGGGGTGTGATTCATCACTGTTCACCCTACCTGTCCCCCAGTTCCTTGTTTCCAAAACACAGGGACTAGGAGAGTAACTTGATTTCACAGTGGAAGAGTTGGGGGTGAGTGTTGAGGTAGGGAGAACGCCTGTTACTTGTTCCCACTTGAATGTGAATTTGTGTCACCCTCTGGCTCCCCAGCACCCTCAGCAGAATTAAGCAAACAGGAATTATGGAGTTGGAATCAAGGGTAGGGTAAGTTTTGGAGTACAGGTGCCTTATTCAGACACCCTCAAGGCCCCGTGCATGGGGGGAGAAGGAAGGAGAGAAGAAGGAGCTGGGGCTACGAGGAGGCGGCGGGACGAGCCAGCCCTGCTCTCGGTGGTCTTCACCAGCCCTGGGTAGGACACCCCTTGCTCACTGTCATTTAAAGCATCTCCGGTGGCTAGCCCACCTGGAGTCCTACAATGGTGTGGGGAGAACTGGATTAAAAAAAAAGAACATTTGTATTTATTTCTGGCTGTGTTGAGTCTGCATTGCTGTGTGAGCTTTTATCTAGTTGCAATGAGTAGGGATACTCTTGTGTTGCATGAGCTTCTCATTGTGGCGGCTTCTCTTGTTGCAGAGCACAGGCTCTAGAGCATTTGGGCTTCGGTAGTTGTGGCAAGGAGGCTCAGTAGTTGCGGCTCCCGGGCTCCAGAGCACAGGATCAATAGTTGTGGCACGTGGGCTCAGTTGCTCTGTGGCCTGTGGGAGCCTCCCGGACCAGGGATCGAACCCGTGTCTCCTGCGTTGGTAGGCAGGTTCTTAACCATGGAGCCACCAGGGAAGCCATAGGAGAGCTGGATGTTGCAGCCTCCTTCCTTCCTTCTTTGTAGATTCTCTGGGGTTAGAGACGTGGAAGAAGTTTCCAAGGCTGCATCTGGGTCAAACAGTGCAAAATAGAAGCTCTTTGTGGACATGATTTCTGTTCTGTTCAGCCGTCCTAACACGTTCACTTCGAGCTCTGAGCTTCCCTGGCCGTTACTCTGAAGAACCTTCCATGTAGGTTTCCGCACTCGCTGCCCCTGTCGAAGCAGGGGGGCTCTTTCCACCTCACTGCTCTGCTTTCTTGGCTTTCTCACACTGGACTAGCTGGTGAAAAGGCAGGCAGCCTTGGCTGTCGTTTGCGTGGGGTGGGGACAGGAAGGAGGTTTCTGGGTCTGTGTTGCTGACCTAATTCCACATTATGTTTTCATTGAATGAGTTGATTATTTTTATATCACTTTCTGGTAAGTGAATGACCTGCACTCCTTTCAATTTTTCCATATCCCAACTTCCAGTTCCTGACCACATTTTACACGCACTTGAAAATTCCCTTCTTAGGCTCTTTTCTTGTAAGCCTGTAGGAACAGTATTGCCTGCTTATTGTTGGAGCAGCAGCTTTGCTGCCAGTATTGTAAAACCCTCGTCTTACACGTAATTTGTATGAGGAATAAGTTAATATTAATTGTCAAGGCTTTAAAGCATGTGTTCGTCATGCTGCATTTTAATATTTAATGGACCAATGGAATCTTTTCCCTTTAATCACCTTCCTTGAAGTGATTAATATGCATCACTTAATCTGGCTTTCTTTCACCAACTCTGAAAACTGGTTCCTTGTTAAACAAGTTAGTTATTTGTTCCCTAAAGTTATATTCACTGTGTACTTTTTGTGTTTGACATAGCTTTTTACATTTCAAGTTCAATGAAAAACATGAAAAAAAAGTCACTTTAAGATGCATGATACAGGGTGCTCGGGGCTGGTGCACTGGGATGACCCACAGGGATAGGATGGGGAGGGAAGTGGGAGGCGAGGTCTGGATGGGGAACACATGTACACCCAGGGTGGATTCATGTCAATGTATGGCAAAAACCAATACAATATTGTAAAGTTAAAAAAAAAAGAGTAAATGTTCTTTTTGTATTTTGAAACTTGGATGCTCCTGTTAATTTGATGTTAGGCTGAGCATCAGAGAGATTTTCCAAGTTCAAGTTCAAACTCACAAGCATCATGGCTTTCTTTTTTCTAATACTTGCTCACTTGTGCCCCATTTCTGCTGTTATGACATAATAAAAAGACTTATTTTTTTAGTGTAAATTTGATTTTTGTATCCCTTCCCTGCTTTTCAGTAAACTTTGAGATTCTTTTCAGTCCTTTTAAGTGAAAATAATAATTCCATGAAGTGTGGCTTTTAAAAATGTTTAATAGATAAGACATTATTGTTTAAAAGTTAATTGTAAAAATTAAAAACATTAAAAAGCAATTATCATGGCAGCATTAATTTCTTCCTGTTACATGTATTGTTAGTGTCATTGATTTACCTGTGTGAGACCTACGTTAAAAGTAAATAAGTGCATTTAGTAGAACTTTGAAAACAATTCCCCATCACCCACAAAAAGAATCCATTTGTTTTACAAGAAGTGATAAAATGTGTATTTTGTAAGAAATAGAATTTTATGTTTATTTAATATCAGGTGTTTTTTGTATACTAAATATGCAATATAGTATTTGTGTTTCCTGTTGCAAAAGTGAAAAAAAAGACTTTAGTGGAGAAAGCAGAAAAAAAGCTTTTGGGTCTCTGCCCTTTGTTCTGAGTGTATATACCTTTATTGCAGATGCATTAACTGAGTAGATTACTCTAATTATATAGTTCATTTTTGTAGCAGCCTCGACTAATTCAATTTAAAATCAGATTAAAACAGAACAAAACTTTATTCTTGTGTGTCCAAACCCATAATTTAGACTGTTCTGAACTTTTAAAAGAATGCTTAGCCAGTTTTTTCCTCCAACCACAATTTGAGATAATTTCCTTAAAAAGGAGGAAAATTGTGCCACATTCAAAGATCCTAGATTTAGCTGTTTAGGGATTGTTTCTGTTGATGAGGGGAAATTAAGTGGACCACCATGTACTATAAGTAATAGCAAGCACCGGGACTGGGAAGCTGGGAGTGAGTCTTGGTTAACTCAGAGGAAGAACTGGCAAAGTCAAATTCTCCATCTTTGACCTTAGCATTTCAGTGGATCTTTGTTTTTCCATGGACTTTATCCCCTCCCCCATTTCCTTTTCATTTTTAATTCATACAAGCATTTAACAGTTTTGATAGTATTTGGATGCCCTCTGAGCTTAGAAAGACGTTTTCTTTGGGTTCAGTCCATTGAGTCCATTTAGGTCTGTTGTGTTTTCATACTGTGTTCATCAGAAAAACCTCAAGTGGAGGGAAGCACACAGAGATGTTAAATTATCTCAAGTTTCTTCTTGAGTCATTTCAGCTGCAGAAGTTTCTCTTCCTTTTGCTACTTAGAGAATTGAGACTTTGGAAGTAGGGATCCCCCTGTCCACAAAACCTCCACTGTCGCTCCAGTCCTGCAAAATATCTGCTCGCTTCCCCGTGTAGCTTCTCCATTGCTTTGTGATTTGGTCAATGCTGAAATGAGGGCTTTGCCTTAAGCAGTTGTTTCCTGGGTTAAAGGTACTCAAGGATAAGGTAATTTGACAAGACATTCACTGGTACTGATGTTATATATCGGAGGGAATCTCTCTGCCTGTCTTTTCAGTTCAGTTCAGTTCTATCACCATGTGTGTATTTTAGCTTACACATGAGATGTTTTCTTGAATTTGAGTAACATCTTTAAAATTAACATTCATTTTAAAAGTTGTTTTAAAAGAAAATAAATAAAAGTTGTTTTAAAATTAAAGAAGGAAAAAAAAAGCAGCAATATCACATCAATTATTTAGTAGTTTCCCAAAACTGTAACTTCTTTAGACATTTCATTTTTGTTAAAATTTCTTATTCAATTATGGTAATATTATTCATCATGTATATAGATAATTTACATCCATTAATCATATTATATATATATATATATATATATATATATAGGCCAGTATGTAGATCAGTTTTTCCCTCTTTATTCTCAAAAATATATTAAAGTAATGAAAGGGTACTTGATTCATTACTTTTTTTCCTTTTTAGAATGAAATTTTTTTATTCTTTATTTTTTATTGACATAGTTATATGTATGTATTGAGTTCAGTAAAATAAAAGTCCCCGCCAAAGCCCCTTTTCTGACCACTGTTTTCTTTTATAATTATGACTAAAAAGATAACTTGGTTGTATAGAGAAGGATGATGTTAGATTTATTTCAGGTCAGATTTGCTAGGCATGACATAATTTCTGCGATAATTTTCACATCATATTTTTTTACCTTCTCTAATAACTTTCCTTGTACTCCATATTTAGTAAAACAAACAAACAAACATATCTCACTCACTTTTAATATTGTGACACATCCCTGAAAAACCTGTATGTTATCAGAATCTTTGAAAAAGAGATAATTAAAGCATATTCTTTAGAACATGAAAGTTGTCCTCTTTTTTTTCAGCATGCTTAATCCCTATTTATCTATTTTTTTCCTCTTAGAAGAGAAAGTAGAAAGCACCCCTAAAGGAATATTCTGTGTCCTGAGCAGAGAAGATAGATACTCTTCCAACCCACTCTGCTCCTTGCTCTGATTAAGGGGGGCATAGCTTCTTTCAGCCCTGTTTTGATTTTGTTCCATTCTCACAGATCCTCCTTGGGCCTAAAAACTATTATTTCTTACAACTCTGAAGTCGCAGGTCAACTTCTTTACCAGCTAGAACCAAAACAGCAAAAGGCTCCCTGCCAAAGACAGTCCATGAACTCCTCAGGCCAAAGATGAAGACATTTCTGGTTTCCCTGGTGTAGCCTTAGGACACAGTAGATGGAAATCATGTCTGGGAAGAGGCACGTAATATGTGCTTGATTATATTGGCTACATGAATGGACTCTGCAGCCTCAATACTAATCAATCAGGAATTCCTGAATGTTTTTTAACTCATCCTATGGAACAGCATCATCAGGTTCTTGAGTCTCTTCCTGTCCACAGGCTTCTGTATGTTCATTTGTGAGTTTTTCCAAATGTGTTTTCCAAAAGAGCTCTTTTAACAGAGTGGCTGGGACAGAACTTCTCTGTAACTTAATCTGTTAGTTCAAAATATGAAAAATGTTTATGGTGGGGTTGGGGTTGGCTCGCTGCCTGGATATCACTCTCATGCTGTCGGAGGTCAGTGAGCCTCCTGTCCTTTTATTGTTTCCACTTTGTTGGGCACAGGTGAATGCTCCCTATTCTTTTGTCTCTCCTCGCAGAGTTAACTTCATTTTGTTTTGTAAAAAAAAAAATATTTCTGGCTGTGCTGGGTCTTCGCTGCTGTACTCAGGCTTTCTCTGGTTGCTGGGAGAGGGGCTACTCTGTAGTGGTGGTGCATGGGCTTCTCACCGTGGTGGTCTCTCTTGCTGCGGAGCACAGGCGCTGGGGCATGCGGGCTTCATAGCTGTGGCCCGTGGGCTCAGCAGTCTCAGCTCCCGGGCCTCTAGAGTGCCTGGAACTTAGTTGCCTTGTGGTACGTGGGATCTTCTCGGACCAGGGATCGAACCTGTGTCCCCTGCATTGGCAGGCAGACTGTTAACCACTGGACCACCAGGGAAGCCCTCTACTTTCTTTTAGATGACAGTAACTGTTAATCTGGGATGCTCATCTGAATGAATGTGTTAGCTAAGGACTGTGTCATTCTCTTGGATAAACTGGACACTTCTTGAAGACGTTTAAGGAGAGCAAACGCTGGTCCGAATTTAAGGCTAGCAGGGGGAGAAGTCACACGGAGAAGGAGTTCTGGCCTCAGCATTAGACAGATCAGGGTATAAATCTTGGTTCCTTGACCTCTTAGTTTGGTGCCTGAGTGCTAACTTGCTTCAGTTGTGTCTGACTCTTTGCGACTCTAGGGATCATAGCCCGCCAGGCTCCTCTGTCCATGGGATTCTCTAGGCAAGAATACTGGAACGGGTTGCCATACCCTCCTTCAGGGGATCTTCCCGACTCAGGGATCGAACCTGCATCATAATCTTATATCTCCTGCGTTGACAGGCATGTTCTTGACCACTAGCGCCATCTGGGAAGCCCCAAAACTTGCCCTCTATGAGGCTTGAACTCAGGACCTTCAGATTATGAGACTGACACGCTGCCCACTGTGCTAGGAAGGTTTAATGACTGACCTCTCTGAGTCTTAGTTTTCTCAGCTCCAAAATGAGGATATTTCCAATTGGCAGGGTTGTTTGAATTAGGTGGGATAACAGATGGTAGAATACTTAGCACATAGTAAGCTGTATTAATTAGCAGGTGTAATTGTGATATTTAGGGCCATCTTAAGGCTTCTCTGAAGCCTTCTCCTGTGTCTGAGCTTCTGCCTGGGTAGCTGATATAAAGCTCTGGTTTCCCTTGTCATTACTAGGTAAACTCTTTATAATAGTAAATGGTACCCAAACCCTTGGAAACTATGAGTCTGGATGTTAGCTTTATTGTTTGCTTTGTGTAGGTTGTTTTATTATTCTTAAGTCATCTCCCTTTGAATTTATTGGCGTCTCTTCCAGTATATGTGATGCTGATGACTGAATAATTTGAAGGTTAAAAGAATGATGCATTCAGATGGAGGCAAAAACTTCTCTCCAAAAAAAGGTCAGTGTTTGCCTCTTAAAGTTGAGGGTGGTTTTACATATAGTTGCAATAAAGGTAAGCAAATATTTCTCAGGTGAATATCTTATATTTACTTATACAGGGTCTTGGGACTGCCTCAAGAGAGGCACACAATAGCAACTTGAATCTGTGCTAAAATGATCAGCCTCAGGATTTTCAACTTGAAAGGGAGAAAAAGGCTGTAACTCTCCCTTATATGAAAAACCCCTATTGAACTAGTAAGGAGCTTTAGAAGTCTCTGATAAAAGATTCTGAGAAGGTGATCAGGCTGTCTATTTAACCCATTCAATCCAGTGTGTTTAAATCCTTTGGGCTAGGGAGGAAATTTATTATTTTTTTTCCCTGAAAAAAGTAATTTCCGCATTACATGAGACACTTACAGCCTGGTGTCTATTTTTAATGCATGACTACGAGAGCTGGGAAAGCCATTTAATTTGCCAGTGTGTCAGTTTCTTTTTCTATAAAATGAGAGAGTTGGACTGGCTGCTCAGACCTCTTCTGTTCTCACAGGCTCTGATTTGTAATGCAAATTTTAAGGATTGAGCGACTGTTGAACATCTGTCAGACATTCCCAACCCTTTCAATGAAAGTTGGTTTCTAAAAAATTGTATACTTTTAATATTCCAAGGAAAGAAGTCATTGTAACTTTTATAAATGACAAAAAGAGGCAGCAAGAGAATTTTGACTTTGCAGCGTTTTTTTTCCCCCTCTCTTATCAACCAGCTAGTCACTGCTGCTTCTTTGATGTTAAAAAATGCTTGTTTCCATTGAATTTTCTGGGTGACTTGTCAGGTTGGTTGTGCTTTGCTCTGATGGAACATGTGATGTTAAAAACTCTGCCCCCGCCTCCCCCCCGGAAATTCTTAAACTGGCAGCCATACCACACTTTTTTCTGTAGATTTTGTTACAGATTTCCTTCATAAAGCTTAAAAATGCAAAGTTTAAGAAACATGGTATTAATTTAAGTGATATTTTAAGTTCATACTTTCTATTAAATTTGATTTTCTCTTCTCTTCTTTAAATTTCACTTAATTTTTACTAGCTCTTTTGGTGAGAACTTTGAGAGAAACATCTGTTACACTACCCCTTCTTAGAGTTTACATTTTGTTAGAATAACTCTGCATTTTACTGACTGCTTTGCTTGTAAACTCATTTGATCCTCTTCAACTAACGTAAGTCTTATGAGACATTTATAAAGTTAACCAACCAATTATAAGTATCAGTTTTTTGTGTGTGTGTAAATTAGGAAATTTAGGGAGGTTAAATAGCTTGCTGGTCACACTGGCATGGAAATCTGTAGTCTGAATTCAATCTCCATGGTTTTTCCACTTCACCAGCTCAGTTCAAATGAGCAAGCCTGATGTAACACACGTTTGAAAGGTTTTCAGGAGACCCCTGAAGAAGGAATTTGCAAAGGCAGACTTGTACTTGCCGTGACACTTTGGACTAAAGAATTTTCTCTCTCTTAAAATATACTGTGTTGTTCACTCCTCATCCTTTCCTGAAGCTGGCCCTGTAAAATAGATGCACTTTTCGGTTTAAGAGTTTCAAAATGTTCACCTTAGGAGGATTCCATAGGCCAGAGTCCCTTCATTCGTTCAGTAATTCAATGAGGGTCCTCTCTTCCAGAGGCTGAGGAAGCAGTAGTGACTTGCGGAGTCAGAAATTCCATGAAGCTGTCATGCTAGGAGCCTGGAGTGGGGAGACAGACAGTAAAACAAATCAGTAAAACCATCGTGTGTCATTGTGTGGCGGTATGTGCTGTGGAGAAAACGAAAGGAATTGTAGTTTTCAGAAGAGAATGATTGAGAAGGTGGTATTTAAGTGTGGACGTGAAGGAGGCAGGCGAGGGTGGAGCCTCTGGATAAATGGGAGACGAAGGCTCCTGGTGTGGAAACAGCCAGTGCGGAAGCCCTGAGGTGAACACGCTCCTGCACCATGAAACCTTGCAAGTGGAGCAAAAGAACCGATACAGTGATTATTTCTGGAGCTTCACCATGTAGTAGTAAACAGGTACTTGAATGGCCTTTTGTATGATTCCAATGCAGGAGATGTGGGTTCGATCCCTTGCTTGGGAAGATCCCTTGGAGAAGGAAATGGCAGCCCACGCTAGTATTCTTTCCTGGAAAACTTCATGGACAGAAGAGCCTGGTGGGCTACAGTCCAAGGGGTCACGAAGAGTTGGACACGGCTAAGCGACTAAACAACAACCATGAAAATGACACCCACCCCTCACCTCTTTACATAAAGGGTGGCATCATTGCTGAGTTTCTCAATTCTTGTAGCAATTTCAGCTTTCACAAAACCTTTGGGGAGTGTATTATTTTTCTGAACAGGGAGTATATTCCTAAAGCATAAAGCCTCAGAGATACATAAGGTTTTGTAAGTTAAAATGATCCCTTCTGTATCACAGATACCCATTTCTCCTGGGAGGCGGGAATGTCATGTTTTTCTGGCCCTAGAGACTATCTAGGCCCATAGTTGCAAGCATAGTAGAGGTTGGGGGCCCCAGCTTTGGAGCCAGACAACATAAATTTTAGCCCTGGTATTGGTCCTCACTGACCAGTGTGACTTGAGCCCATTGCTAAGTGTCCAGCTGCCTCCATTCCCTCATCTGTAGAATGGAGAGAATAGTCATAGGGTTGTTGTGAGATTCTGTGTTTACATAACATATATAGAAAATATTATATACCTATAAATAATTAAGCACAGTTTCTAGCAAAGGGTAAATAATAAATCTTGGCTGTCATCAGATAGTCTTATAGGAAGCTTTTAAAGCAATCCTATTATGCAGATGAGGAAAATACAAGGCTTAGAAAGGTCAAGAAGTTTCCTGGGAAACCTGGCCAGTAGGTGAAGGCACAGTGATTGATACTCAATTAGAATTCTAATACCATGGTCCGGGGTTTCCCAGATGAGATGGCTCTCTTTAGGGTCTTCTTTTCTACCAAATAATATGTTAAATGCCAGACAAACGTCAGTGTAGAAAGACTTGTAGGTGTTGGCTGAGAGCCTAATCAAATCTATTTCTCTAATTTTTAAAAATAGTTTTCACTGAGGATATTTCACGAATGCATAATGTTTTGGTTTTTTATGTTGGGTGACGTCTGTTCTTCCAGCCAGTGTTTGCCGAGTGTGTATTATGTTCTTTGCAGTGTATTAGGCCCAGCGAATGAAAAAACTAGACGAAGGCCCTGACTTGTACTGGTCACAACTAAGTGGGCAATAGACGGGGGGAATCTGTAAAATACAGGGTCATTTGCTCTCAAGGGGATTTGTCCAGTTTGGGGAAAGGTTGATTTCCTTAAGCCAGTAGGTGTTTCCAAAACTTTTGTTTTTTCCTTTTGAGAATTCATCAGGTTTGCTGTTTATAGATGTACGTCAAATACTTCTTACAGACAATAGGCTTGTTTTTTATTTGTCATGCCTAGGACATACTAAATATTCAGTAAGCCTACTTGCTTTGAAGGTTCAGTGAGCTGCAAGAGGTACTGTATTGTTTGCCAATGGAGAAATCATTAACAATGTAGCACATAAAGGAAATGATGACTTTATCATGTACAAAGGAAAGACAATAGGTATGGATTTGAAGCAGAACATGTTAAAGGTGGGATATGGGAGTGCTGTCTGCCTTGAAACAATGTTCAATTCTAATCACTGTCAGCTATTATTTCTTGGATGGAAGAAGTGAAAAAACCTTCAAGCATGAGTTCTAGTTTGCCTGATTTATATGGTCTACTCAGTCCTACATGCCCAGGAGGAATAAAGCACATAGAGGAAGGTTTGAAAATTTTAAGCTCCTAAATCAGCCTTTTTTTTTTCTTTTGCCCTCCCCTCTCCCCTTTGTGGGGTAATGCTTGTTTTGTAAATTTGCTAATAAATTGTGGTAGGAGCTCAATAAAGAATGAAATATAGAATGATTTGAAATATTTACTTAATATTGATTGCCTTCAGTGAAGAATAATTGCTTCTGTTTCTTTTTGATGACTTGCCCTTCTTTTAGTCTTTATTATACTTTGGTTCCTTATCTGTTTGCCTCACTCCTAAGATTCTGTCCCTGTAATGCACCTAACTTACCTGCTCTCGGTCTTGGATGGGATCAAAACTCTCACGGAAATCTTATTGTTTCCACCCCTGCTTCAGGGAAGGATGAGGTTGACCTGCAAACTACCTACCTTTCAGTTCCAGCTAATACCTTTGGGCGCAGGGTGGCTCACAGCCCATGTGAAAAGACCATAATCTAGGTTCAGAGGTGTTACTTTTTAAAAAATTAGCTAATTAACAGTTTTTGGCTGTTTTGGTCTTTGTTGCTGTTCGTGGTCTTTCTTTAGTTGTGGTGAGAAAGGGCTAGAGAGCTGTTACTGTTTTGTTTGTTTTTTTAATGTATTTGTGTTTTGATGCAGATGTATAGAACCGTCTTTTGGACTCTATGGGGAAGGCAAAGGTGGGATGATATGGGAGGACGGCATTGAAACACGTAAATTATCATATGTGAAATGAATCACCAGCCCAGATTTGATGCATGATACAGGGTGCTCAGGGATGGTGTACCGGGATGACCCAGAGGGATGAAATCGGGAGGGAGGTGGGAGGGGGGTCCTGGAAGGGGAACACATGTATACCCATGGTGGATTCACATCAATGTATGGCAAAACCAACACAATAATGTAAAGAAGAAAAAAAAATCTGGCCCATGTAGGAAAAATAAATAAATAAATAAAATGTAACAGGGAAATAACAGAAACTTCCACAAATAAAATGTCTACAAAATTGTATTAAAGGATATAAACCAAGATCTGAATAAATAGTAAGACATCGATGGTTGATAAATAAAATGCTAATTCTTCTAAAATAAAAAAGGATAATTACAGTACTGTGTTGGTTTCTGCATGCATCAACATGGATGAGCCATAGGCATACGTATGTCCCCTCCTTGAGCCTCCCTCCCACCGCCCACCCCATCCCACCCCTCTAGGCTGTCACAGAGCCTGGCTTGAGTTCCCTGATTCCTGACAGCTGTTACTTTTCAGTGATTATCCTGAAATCAGAATTTTTCTTTTCTTTAGCCAGCCAGTCTAGACCTTCCCTTTGCAAACTCTCTGGACCTCATCTGTGTATCTAGTCCCTGCTTTCTTTCCAAGCTTTAGCGGTCAGCTGTTCAGTGGAGAGCGCCAGTCCTGCTAGGGCCTCCTTGTGTGCTCCAGGACCTAGCAAACAGCACTGACCTCCAGAACCCTGGGTCCCACAGATTCCCGTGTGGCTCTTCTTAGACGAGTGTGTTACTTGGGGTTGGCAGGGTGGGGTGTCCCTAAACAGAGGTAGGAGAAAGGTGGCTTTTAGCAGTCACTCATCACTGTTTCCATAAAGGCACGGGCAGTGTCTCGGCCTCTTGCTGAAGGCTGAGATGCCTTGGAGTTCAGGACATTGGGTTTGCAGCTCCTTTGTCCCTCCCACTACTCAGGGAGAACCCAGAAGCAGGACAAAAGGAATTCCTCTGTTGTTGCCCTGCAGGGAGTGGGGTCATCAGTTTATCTTTCAAGGCAGCGTGTGTTATGTAGTCCCTCCGAGTGGGTGTGTGTGTGGGCGCTCAGTCGTGTCCAACTCTGTGTGACCCCATGGACTGTAGCCCGCCAGGCTCCTCTGTCCATGGGATTTCCCAGCCAAGAACACTGGAGCAGGTTACCATTTCCTTCTCCAGGGAATCTTCCCGACCCAGGGATTGAACCTGCGTCTGTTGCATCTCCTGCATCGGCAGGGAGGTTCTTTATGAAGTGGGTGGACCTCCGCCATTTATCCTGACTTGTTAAGATTCACTGTGAGAAGCAGTGCGCCTGCACGAAACCCTTATCCCTTCCTGAAATCTCAGGAAGCCCTGTCCTCTCTTGGAGTCAGAGATCTCCACGGCTCCACCTCTTTGAGGAATCTGTCCAAAGCCAATCCCAGTGCCTCTCCATGCAGCCTCCTCTTGCCCCAACATGCTAAACCCACAACTGGCTAATTCTCCAGTATCCTGCCTGCCAAGTCTGCTTGGAAGTTTTCTTTGACTGCTTTGTTTTATTATCATTTTTTTTTTTTTTTTTGCATAATGGTCTACAACTGTTAACTCTCCCCATCACTGATTAAGGCAGGAGAGTGTATCTGTGACAATAGGGACTATATCTGACTCTTAGATTAGATGAAATAATATACATAAACTTCTAGCCCAGTACTTGGGTCACATAAACATTAGCTTCCTTGAGCCTTTCTGTGTTCTCTTTCTGGCAGCAAGCGGTTATGCAGGCAGGCTTTTTAGCTTTTGTTTGGTGAGCCCCATTACAGGGTGATGTTGGTTCCCCCAGATTTGGGTTCAGAGTCATCCTCTACCTGTGACTGTGGGTAACAGGCAATTTGTTCAGCCTCTCTGCCTTAGTTTCCTTATTGGTAGAAGTAGCACTAAGAAGGGTTCCTATTGGTAATGTAGTTATGAAGATTAAATTAGTTAATATACTAGGTGCTGATAAGACTTTACACACAGTGCTAAGTGAGTGGGAGAGATAATTTGTTCTATCAGTAACAGAAGTGAGTCTACAGCAGTCACGGCCACATAAAGCGGTGATTTTCATTGCTATGTAGCATCAGGTAAGGTGAGTTCCCTCTCTGTCTTTGGGAAAACCCAGGTGAGATTGGAGCTGATTGTATGGAATAGGGGTTCCAAAACTGAAGTCAAAAGTCCCGTGGGAGCAGCCTTGCTGAGAATGGGAGTTTGTGATTCACCTAAGCAAGACAGGCACATTTCTCAGATCCCATTGTAAGAATCCCCGGGGACACCTGTGTGACTGGTAGACTCTAGGGCTGTGCCCCAGACAGACCTAGTGAATCAGAATCTTCAGGGAGGGCCTTGGAATCTGATGTCTAACAACCCCTGACAAATAGTACCACCTGGAAACACCAAACATTCAGTTACCTGGGAGCCTTGAAAGAACACTGATGCCTGGGTCTCATGCACTGGGCGTTCCGATTTGATTGTTTTGGGGTCTTGGTGGACAGTGTACAGGCAATGAGAACTTTTTTTTTTTTTAAAAGCTTATTACAGAAATCAAGTGTGAGCCAGAGTTGAAAACCACTAAAATAGAGAGTGAAAATTCAGACTTAAGTCAGCATTTCTCAGAATCAACTGGGGAAAGGAGAGTGGTGTTTAAAATATAGATTTCTAAGCTCCAGCCTGCTGTATCTGATTTTCTGGTAGCAAGGGATGGGCTGGGCTGAGGGTGGGTTAGAGAGAGTGAGACCCTGGGAACAGACATTCTAGATGATTCTTCTGCATGCTAGACTTTGAGAACTACCCGCTGCATGGTGTTTTCCCGTAGTAGGCATGAGTGGAAACAGCTGAATGACTGAAATGGGATCATTATTTCCTCTTCTGCTAAACCAGTCTATTAGAAAAACGTGCTTCTTCATGTCCTGTTCGTAAATCCATCACTCGCTCTCTCTTGATTGGTACTGGGTTTCCAGAGCCTTGTCTACTTTTTAACATGCTTTGATTTGACCTGGCAGAACTTTGTGGAGTTATTCTTGGGTTTTTGCAGGGCCACATGAACATAAATGGGCAGAGGAGAAAAACTGCGGGAAAGTGCTGTAGGATGCCTTCAACCCGGCTGATCAGGTTGTGGTTCAGCGTGGGTGTCTGTGTCCCCAAGGCTGTTAAACCCCAGGTCTGAGAAGGCTTGAGCCTGACAACAAGGAGGAAGTAGACGCTCACAAGACTGGAAGTTCTGCGGAGCTGTTCTGAAGACAGGAAGCCTGTCGCTCCTCTCACGTGGCGACCTTGCCCTCAGGACTGGAGTCTTGTGCGCTTTTTGCTCAGCGCTACATTCCCTCCGCTGTCACGCGTCACACTCAACTGGGGCCCAATAAATTGTGTAGAAATGAGAATCTTTTCTACTGTGGCCACAGTGTAAGGGCAGTGTTTCATCTTCTCCATTAAGACGTAGGGAGGGACTTCCCTGGCAGTCAGGTGGTTAAGAGTCCGCCTTCTAATGCAGGGGATGTGAGTTCGATCCCTGATTGGGGGACTAAGATCCCACACGCCTCAGGGCAACGAAGCCTGCACACTGGCAAGCTGCAACTTGAGAGCCTGCACACTGCAATGAAGAGTGCAGCCAAAAAAAGAAAAAAACTAAGGGAAACAGCAATTTCTATAGAGAACCAATCTAGGAAAATTTATATGCACGAGGTCAGTGCAAAGATTTACCAGGTTCCCTTGGAGTGAAAGAGTCCTCAGTCTGCAAAACCAGGTCATAAACTAATTGAAGGTGTTTTATTTGCACATAAAGAATCTGTTCCTCCCTCTGGAGGTAGGATAAGTGTGGAAGTGTAGGTAGGAAGAATCTCTGCACGTTGGCAATCCCACGTGAGCCTCATCCAGAGGAAAGGATACTGCAGCCACTGAGAGCTAGCAGCAGTGGGTTTCTCTCTCTGCTCTGGAGATGGCTGTCAGGACACCAAAGCCTGCTGGCATTACCAGTTAAGTGGTCAACCTCTCTCGTGATCTACTTGATACTTGGCTCATCAGTCAACTTGACACTTTGGTTTCTCTTGTAGCTTGCCCAGACCCTTGCTATTCAAAGTGTGGTCCATGGATCATGCATGGGCATCACCTGGAAGCTTGTTAGAAATGCAGACTCTCATGCCCCACCCTGCCCAGCCCCGTGTGTTGGGTTTGCCTGACAGTGTGGCATTCTCTTTCTCTGTGTCATTCTCACGGATATTTAGTTAGTATGAGTCATTATCCGTGGATTTGATTAACCTTAAGATACCAGCAAGTAGTTTGCTGAGCCCGTCAGGCTGAGGGCTGACCCTGGGCAGAGATGAATTCACCAAGGGAATGTCACCGAATGGGTGGCCGGTTGGCCTTCTTCAGGTGACCTCCCTTTGTGCTGCCTTTGAATTTCAGCGCTGACGCCTGCTACCCTTTGCCTCAAATAACTGTATGGCGTGTACACTACAATGAGCTTGCCTCCTTTCCCACTCATGAGCATATTTCTCCCATCCACTTGGACTGCAGCAGTTTCTGAGAGTCTTTGCAGTAGTGAAGAAGGGAGCCTGACCTGGAGGGCACATTTGTCAGTGGATTGTCCTCATCATTTTAAAATGAACCAAAGTTCCTCCTTTATTCTGACTTCCTTAGTTTCTACCCTGTGCCCTCTTTTTCTGCTCCAAGATCTCATGGATGACACCACATACAATTCAGTCGTCATCTCAGGCTCCTCTTGGCTGTGTTTCTCAGGCTTTCCTTGTTTTTGAGGAGTATTGTCAGATATAGGCTAAACATTCCTGATCATACACACTTAATCCCTCAACTGGGATTTAGGATTTCTCTGATGCTCTTCTTAGCGATTAGGCTGGGCTTATGGGTTTTCAGGAGGATGGCCGCAGAAATAAAGGGTCATTGTGTCAAGGGTACACACCGTCTGTGTGACTTGCCACTGTTGATGTTGGCTTTGATCACCTGGCTGAGTTGGTGTTTGTCAGGCTTATTCACTTTCTTTTTGGCAAGTGCACCGTGAGGCATGTTGAATCTTGGCTCTCACCAGGGATCAGACCTGTGCCCCCTGCACTGGAAGCTTGGAGTCTTAACCTCTGGACCACCAGGGAAGTCCCAGCAGTGATTTCTTGACATCCCACATGTCTGCTGCTACGTCCCACTAATCCTGTGGTCCTGCCAATTCTGAGTCTTACGTAATGTAAGAAATGCTTAATTTTCTCCAGGCTCTTTGCTACCACCAGCATCATTTTCACCTGGACTACTGAAACATATTCTTACTGAGAAGCACCTGCATGAGATTTTGCTTCTGTTCAGTCTGTTTCTATGCCGCAGCCAGGGTGATACTAAAAAAAAAAAATAAATAAATTTCTGCTAATGTCAAGTTGCTTTAAAAAGCTTCTCATGGTCTTTTCGTTTAACTCTTAAACTTACAGATTTCTTCTCCATTGTCTGGTCTACCTCTTCACTCTAATCTCAGAGCAATCTTTTCCACCTTCTTTATAATCCAGCCCTATTGAATTCTGCAAGTCCTTCAAATATACCATGCTTTTCCTTCACCATGTAGGAATCTGTGGTAGATGATAGATTAAAAAGAATTTTTAAATTAAACCATACTTAGATTCTCTTCATAATGTGCTCAGTAGCTTCAGTCATGTCTGACTTTTTGTGACCCCATGAACCACAGCCTGCAAGGCTCCTCTGTCCATGGGATTTTTCAGGCAAGAATACTGGAGTGGGTTGCCATGCCCTCCTCCAGGGCATCTTCCTGACCCAGGGATCAAACCCATATCTCCTGCTTTGCAGGTGGATTCTTTACCTGCTGAGCTATCAGGGAAACTCTACTTTTGGGGCTTCCTAGATGGTGCAGTGGTAAAGATGTGGGTTCAATCCTTGGGTTAGGAAGATCCCCTGGAGAAGAAAATGGCAACCCACTCTAGTATTTTTGCCTGGAAATTCCCATGGACAGAGGAGCCTGGTGGGCTACAGTCCACAGGGTCACAAAGAGTTGGATACGACCAAGCAACTGAGCACACAAACCATATCCTAGAGTAACTCAGTAAAGAGACTTGAGTCGACAGGAATTCCTGGTGGTCCAGTGTTTAGGACAGGACAGTGGGCTCAGCTTTGATCCCTGGTTGGGAAACTAAGATCCGCATGCTGCTTGGTGGGCCAAAAATAGAAAAGAAACTTGGGTTGGACTTATTTTGTCAAGTAAAGAATTTAAGAAACGTATTTTTCTGTGTCTGTAATTCTGTTTTTTTTACATAACCCTTCTATCTCCATATCCATGGCCATACCACTACTGCCGTCGTGACTGCTGCTTCAGTGCATTCTACTGGATGTTATCATTAGTCTGTGCTGTCCACAGGCTCTGTGTATGATTTTCTGATGTTCACCAAAACTGTACATGCCAGCTCTCTGAGACCAAGCCTCAGAGAGGCTGGGAGCCTCCCTCTAGACGAGACACCTAATAGTCAGTGGAGCTAAGATTTGAATTCAGCATTGACAGATTCAAAAGTCTATGTTTTTTTCATGGTATGATGATTTACTTTATGGTAATGTGGTTTAACCAAGGTGTTTCTGATTTCAAATAACTGAAATAAATTTGGGCTAACTTTAACAGAAAGGGATTTTTTTTTTTTTTTTTAAATAAGAACAAGGCATGTTTTAAGGAACTCAAAAGATAGGAATGCAGCTGGCTTCTGGAGGAAACTGGATCTAAGAACTGGAAAATCATTTTCTTTCTCTGGCTCTTTTCTTACCTCCTCTCTTGCATACTTGCTTTATTGTTTTCTCTCTAGTTTGTTCTGTTGTCTATATACATGATGGAATATGGCTACCATACAGCCAAGCAGAGAGATATCTGTCCTTAAATCCACATTCCACATTCCTGATAGAGAAAATCTGATTGGCTCTGCTTCAGACATCCATCTATTCTGGGCCCAATCAGCTTTTAGCTGAAGGAGGCAGAATTACATCATCCAAACCTGGCTGCCATGGGGTTTGGAGACACCATTCTTTGCTCGTAGGAGCGTCTGACTCTGGTCTTTTCTCACTCACATCGTTTGACTACAACTGGCTCTGGGTACTCTCATTGTTACACGGGGAAGTGTAAGAGTTCCCCTTCATCTTTGACCCCCCCATGATTATAGCTCTTCGAAGAGAAATTAGGACTAGAGTATTCTTGGCTAGGATATTGTCATATCAGTGATCGTTCTGTTCTGAGGTACATCATCATTGTTCCCTCAATCTTGTGTTTTACAGCTCAATTGGTTCTACACAGAAAGACATGCGTGCGCGTGCATGCGCATGTGCACACACTTCCATGGGAGTATGTTTCCAGTTTCTGCTCAGAAGAAACTGCTTACCTCCTTGGAACTCAACTTCTGCCTTAAGCTGCAATGGCCATGATTCCACTGACTCTTTGCCAGTGTAAAGTGAATAAAACTGTCTTCCAATCTATTGTCTTTTCTGTCTCCTTATGATAATGCTGAGTGTCCTTTCCCCTGTAGTCACTAGTTGTCAAGAAGTGAGTTCCATTTCTCTTACTGAGCACAGTGAGAGTAATAAATTCACCTGGGACTCTTAGGGCACCACTGGTCACGGACTTCTCTCATTTGGAGCTGCTTCTAAGGAAGGAGGTCAAACCTCGGCACCCAGTTATGCATGTGTAGACGTTCTATATATTCTTCTGTAGCTGTAAAGAACAACTCAGGGGGAAACAGTTATTGTTACATTTTTTTGGTAGGTGGCCCAAATTTATGAATATTAAGCATTCCAAAAGTTTCTTTGCAGATCAGTAGTTTAGAATTTGGAACTCACTTTACTATGGAAACAGTATTACACTTGCTAGTTTAGGTCTCTAGCCAACCTATAAATGATCATTTGGTCTACAACACCGCTGAAATGGTTTCCATGCCCTTCAAGTGAGAGTCTGGAGTCTTCTGTGTCTAAAGCTCTGAAATCACTAGCTTCCTGAATGCCAATTCCCCTGCCTTTCTCTAGTGTGATTCTCTGTGGACCTCCCTTTTTTTTTCTCACTCTAAAGAAGGAAGGGAGAAGCCAAGGAGGTGTACAGGTGAACAGTAGGTGTGGGCTCTAGGTATGCCAGGGTACTAGATGGCACAAAGGGAAGGGGGGAGTGGAAATTAGTGAGTCTGGTGGTCTTTGTGACTCTCATAAGAAAGATAGGATAGTGGGGGGGAGGGGGGAGGAGTAGAAGGAGAAGGATAACTACAACATTGGATAAATAGTCATTGTGTTGCCATTAGTCAGTGCCTGTGTGTAAAATATCTATTAACTATTTTCTGTCACATGCAGTTGAGTTTTTCTTTGCCTTCAATTAGCCTGCAGTAAATTAATACTGAATTTTACAGTATTTCCCATTGGTTTAGCTGAGTTTCTGAACCCCCTCCCCGGGGTGAAGCAATGTGATTGCATAGAAGTCCAGCCAGGTAGGGGAAGGTATGCACTGATCTTTAATGGCACAGCCTTGTTAGGTCAGCACTGTGTCTTCATGGCGCTCCTGCATGTGTGGCTTTAACAGATGATTTCATTCTCTTTTTTTGGCTTGGACCCAGGCAGCTTTACATTCTCAGCAAAACAGATGGACAACAAGGCTGAAACAGGATCTCGTACTAAAATAGTCTTTTGAGTCATCCTCTCTGACTGTTCACTCTTCCAGGAAATTTGCCCCTTCCTTCTTGCAGAAGGCTACTGCTGAGCTGTAACACACTCAGTTTCCGAACTTCCTTTTCAGTGTACATTTTCTATTTTTCTTCTTGGTCAAGATGGAGCTTTTGCTAAGCTAGAAGTCTTGTCTAATTTGTTTTGGCATAACACCTGGATTTTTGCCCGAGGTAAAGATTTAAAAATAGAATGAAACACTTTATGTCAACCTTCCATTTTTGTCCTCTTTCCAAAAAAGTTTCCAATTTGAGAACAAGGGGAGCTTGATATCCCATACAAGTTTATTTTGGGAAGCAAGGGTGCTCCAGTGAAGATCACTTGATGAAGTTATTAGGTTCTAGTCCATGTTGTGACAGTAACTGCCTCTTGAACCCCAGGAGAGTCCGCTCATTTTTCAGTGCTCAGTTCTCTCATCTGTAAAAGGGGAATGATACCATTTCAGCTGAAAGGTGGTTGTGTGTATTCAATGAGAGGATATTTGTGAAGGCATTCAGATGAAGTCACATTGCTATAGTAACCTAGGTTTTGATTAGTTCTTAGAGGTTAGAGCTATCTTCCTCTATAATGAAATAGTTTATAATATATTGTAGCAAGGATTCATTTGTTTAAAGATTTATTTGTTCTAAACCTAGGATATTCTGGTCAATGCCTTTTATTCAGTCCTTACAGAAAGAGGAAGTAATGTACATGGCATTGTCATTTCATCTTTTGTTTGGTTTTCTGTTCATTCATTTATTCTGAGATATAATTGACATATCACATTATATTGGTTGCAGGTGTACAAATTAATAATTAAAAAAATTTTATTGGAGTATAGTTGACCATTTGATCTTTCTTGAATGCAGTGTGAAATCAAGGATAGCGCTATTCAGGGTATGATGTGGCTCACAATGACTCTGCTTCTTTGGGGCATTTACTGCTACCATGTTTCTGATAATAATCAGGCATAAGCTGATGTCAAAGGAACATCTGGAGCCACCTGAACTATTAAGCTGAAACAATCAGTATGAACGGGCAGGCGGCCACCCAAGTCCACCGTGTTCTTTTGAAGATGATGGTATCTGATTTCTGCTTCCTCATTTCCATTTTGGTAGCTAGAGGTAAGTCCTGCAGGTGCTATGTTGTCTAAGATCCTATAGGAGCATGTATAAAAAGTGCAGGTTAAAAAGATTGAAAGTTTTTTTTTTTTCAGAATTTAAGTAACGATGTGTCATTACACTGGTCACTCTGAAAAGTTTTGCCTCTGTTGGTCAAAGAGCATACAGTTTTTTTGGATTGATGATTCTCCAAACCGAGGAGTGTGTGTGTGCTTTAGGTCCTGGAAAGGAAACAGATTCATGACAAAGGCCCCTTAATCCCAATAGAATGGTCTAGAAGCCTTGCACCCACGTTTATCCCATTTGTCTTGTTTCATTCTCATCCTGACAAGGAAAGGCGAATCTCCCCTGCTTGCCCCACTTCTCAGTTTGCTGTGTTAACGTCTCACATGATGGAACGGTTTCTTTAATCGCTAATGCCTATCAGAGCAGCTATATATACCTTTTTATTGACGTATAAACAGATAACTAATGAGAACATGCTGTATAGCACAGGGAACTCTACTCAATGGTCTGTGATCTGTGATGACCTGGATGAGAAGGAGATCTAAAGAAGAGTGGATGCATGTGTCTATACCAGGGGATGTAGCTCAGTGCTAGAGCACATGCTTTGCATGTATGAGATTCCAGGTTCGATCCTTGGCATCTCCACATGGTTCCCTTTTGGCTTCCCTGGTGGCTCAGAGAGTAAAGAATCTGCCTGCAGTACAGGAGACCTGGGTTTGATCCCTGGGTTGGAAAGATGCCCTGGAGAAGGGAATGGCCACTCACTTCAGTATTCTTGCCTGGAGAAGCCCATGGACAGAGGAGCCTTGTGGGCTATAGTTCATGGGGTCGCAAAGTGTTGGACCCAACTGAAGTGACTTAGCACACTTACATATAACTGATTCACTTTGCTGCACAATTGAAACTCACACAACATCGTAAAGCAACTGTACTCTAATTAAATACTTTTGTTTTTAGATAAAATTGGAAAGTTTTAACATATCACTAATAAGCCTTTTTGAGTTTAAGAAAGCCCTGGATATTAACAACAATTAGGAGTAAAATTAGGGTTGACTTCCTATGATTATCTTTTGCTTTTATAATAGCTTGAACAAGTTTTGTAAGTGAGTCATTTTCGGTTTATTAATCAATGCCTCTGCTGGAGCAGTTTTCTGCCATCAACAAAGCTTATCTGTTGTCCATCTTTCTACATGTACTCACGCAATTTCTCTTCCCCAACCTCCTCCCTGTTGGATTCTCACACTTCTGCCCACTCCGTTCCTCCTCCGATGCAGGGCGGGGCTCACACAGCTGCCTTTCTGGATCTGGCTGGCACTTGCAGAGGTGTCTGACTTTTCTTACACCACCTGAAGGCTTATTTACCTTTGTAGTCCCAGCACTTAATAAAGAACCTGGTCAGTAATAGGAACTTAATAAATATTTACTGAATAAAAGAATGAGTGTTATAATAGCGTAAGATCCTCGTACTAAGGGAGGAAGACCAGAGGAGGCCATCTATTAAGATGGGGGAGAAGGTAGACAGAGGGAGGGGATCCCAGGAAAGGTACACCTTGGGTGACGTTTTGGTAAGTGAGGAGTTTGTCATCAGGCGAAAGAGGCGGGGAAGAATTGCCTGGGCTTGGGAAATTCCGTGTGCCTGAAAATAGCGTAGCATGGCTGGAATTTAGATGGCAAAGTGAAACGGACAGAAGATAAATCTAAAAGGGTAGATAGGTTGCATGTTACTTTGAACTTTGTGCCAATTTAAATTGTTTAGGTTATTAACCAGAATTATCTCTGATCCACTGGGTCAATTGGTTAATACCAGCTGAAATTAGATCTCATGAGGTCATTTGATTAGATGACTTATTATTTAATTAATTTTTGTGCAACAATTATTTGAAGGTAAATGGATGGGCATATTGGTCCGTGTTTAAGACAAAAGTTTGCGGAAATCACAAACTGAAATCTTAGAAGTTTTAGGGGACTCTTCTCGACTTAGAGGTAAAAATATTGGAGTCTTTAACTCTAAATGGACTGTGTCATGAGAGAACTTTGTAGCTGAATTTATGTTTTAATTAGTCTTTCCTGTATATCCATTACCAATCATTTAAAAATGCAAGTACATAAGATTATTTTCTGCAATAAGATTATTTTCTATAGTGATGACTTTTGTGAAGGTTCAAAGAGATAATGTATGCAAAATGTTTAGTACCAAGTACCTTGCCTGGTACACAGTAGATGCTCAATAATATAATCTATTCCTTTCTCAAACACACCAAGCCTGAAGGAGTTTTCACTTTGCCTTTATGAACTTTCAGGAGAAACTTTTAATACAACAGTCTGCCTGCAAGGGTATCTTTGCTGAAATATCAGCTGGTTCTTTTGTGAAAGTTTGGAACTTCCTTGGTGTTTTTAAACAAGATTTCCTGTCTTAAATGTGCTCATTGTTTGTGTCTTAGATCGCCAAGATTTGATTTGAGTACAGAGTCTTCAAAGCATTGGTGGGACTAAATATTTTAGCAGATGCTTGCATTTGAAATACTTCTAACCCCTTTCATGTCCAGGTTTCAGTGAATCACGCCGAGGCACTCTTGACGTGCAAGACAAATGTGTTTCCCTTGGATTTGAAGGACAGAGGGTTTGCCTGATGCTTATGAATGTTTACTAATGCAGAGGAGGAATTGAGATGCCAGGTTGGAAAATAAAAACTTGAATGAGGTGCGTGCTGGGCACGATTCAGGAGTATAGTATGTCTTTGGGTTTTTGTTTTGATTAAATTCCAAGCTGGTACAATCCATCTGCCTGTTAAAAATAATTAATTGCCTTGTTTTCTACTTAGAGATGTAACAATTCCAGATTTGCAAGTGAGAATTCTTCTGCAACATGAGCCATTGGTACTTCTGGGGATTAGATTTTAGGTGAGCAGTGCAGGTTACCTCGTCACATCACCAAGTAAGTCCTCTTTCAGGGAGCATTTCTTTGGAGACGTGCAATTTTCCAAACTCCAATGACTAGAAATAGAATTATTAAATTGGCCTAAAACAAAATAAAACTATAGGAAACATCAAAAGCAGAGATTTTTTTTAGATCACATCCCTCAATCAGAAGCCAATTAAATTAGAAATTAATAATAAAAATATGATGCCCCCCCGCAAACCACTGGGAAACTTAGAAATTCTCCCAAATAAACCTTTGATAAAAGAATAAAGAGAAAGCAATAAAAAATTACACATATCCAAAATGTTAGGGCATAGCATATAACCAGAACTTTACTCAAAGGAAAACTTATTAAAGAACTGATAAAGTTTTAAAAGTTGGAATTAATGGAATGAGAAAAATAGAGAAAAAGGCTAAATAAGATTTAAAAAAATGGAAAAAATATACACAGTTAGGAATGAGGAAATGGACATGACCACATAAAGCAGGGAAATTGAAGAAATTAAAAGAATTATACATGAAGACTGTGCACAAAACTATAGAAACAAATGGAAAATATTGAAGAAATGGACATTTTTTATAAGTAAAACATAAAAGATCAATATTGATTCATGTAGAAATTTCAAACAGATAATTACTATAGAATTTCCAATTTGTGCTGGTTGTTCCCATTTGGTATTGGTTCTGGACTTTAAGGACATATTATTTTTAAGTGCACTAAAATAAGATGAGAGGATGAGTTGGTTCAATTGCATCACCTACTCAATGGACATGAATTTGAACAAACTCCAGGAGATAGAGGAGGACAGAGAAGTCTTATGTTTTTCAGTCCATGGGTTTCAAAGAGCTGGACATGACTTAGTGACTGACCAGCAGCAAAATAAGATGAGGTAGAAGTCTTCCACCTTATAACTTCAGGGTTTACTATGGTCTCCTCGCATAGCATGTGAGATATATGTGTTGAAAAGAGTGTTTTCACTTTAACACATGTTTAAATGTGAAAGATGGTGCATACAACCCTGTCTTTCCCACCAATTCTCTCCAAATCCAAGTTAACTTATGCCTCCCTTTGGAGAACAGTGTGCAAAGCACTCACGGAGAAAATGAAATACGTTCCAGCGTTGGTGGCTGAGAACAACTAACTCAGTCCAGTCTTCAGGGAGTGGGAGGAGAACCTGGTGCTGCTCACCCCATCAGCTCCTTGGTAGACCACTTATGCCAAGACCCCCACTGTGGCCCATGAGAAGCATGAAGCTGCCAGGCTGACCGCTGGTGAGGTGGGTGGCAAGTGTAGAAAGCTTGACATCTCCTGCTACAGGAGTTGTGTCACGTTTGTAGGGTGCAAATCTATAGCTGTTTATTTTATTGTTGGAAACTTTAACATTTATTTTGGGATAATCCCCTTTGGCAGAAAATGAGCTGCTGCTGCTGCTGCTGAGTCGCTTCAGTCGTGTCTGACCCTGTGACCCCACAGACGGCAGCCCCCCAGGCTCCCCGGTCCCTGGGATTCTCCAGGCAAGAACACTGGAGTGGGCTGCCATTTCCTTCTCCAGTGCATGAAAGTGAAAAGCGAAAGCGAAGTTCCTCAGTTGCGTCCGACTCTTAGCGACCCCACAGACGGCAGCCCCCCAGGCTCCCCGGTCCCTGGTATTCTCCAGGCAAGAACACTGGAGTGGGCTGCCATTTCCTTCTCCAATGCATGAAAGTGATAAGTGAAAGTGAAGTCGATCAGTCGTGTCCGACTCTTAGCGACCCCATGGACTGCAGCCCACCAGGCTCCTCTGTCCATGGGAGTTTCCAGGCGAGAGTACTGGAGTGGGTTGCTGTTTCCTTCTCTGAGAAAATGAGCTAAAGGAATGCAAAGTTTAATGAAAAATTAAGTACTAAATTTGTTTCTTTTATTTTTTCAATTTATTATTATTTATAAACTTTAAATTTTATATGGGAGTATAGCCAATTAATAATGTTGTGATAGTTTCAGGTGCACAGCAAAGCAACTCAGTCATACATATACGTGTATCCATTTCCCCCCAGACTCCCCTCTCATCCAGGCTGCCGTCTAACTTTGAGCAGAGTTCCCTATACTATACAGTAGGTTCTTGCTGGTTATCCATCTTAAATATACCAATGTGTGTACCTGTCTGTCCCAAAGTCCCTAATATCCTTTCCCATGCTCCTTTGCCCCAGTAACCATACATTTGTTCTCTAAATCTGTGAGTCTGTTTCTCCTTTGTAAATAGGAGATTTATATCATATAAAATTCATTTGTATGACATTTTTAGATTCCACCACATATAAATGGTATCGTAAGATATTTGTCTTTCTCCGTCTCACTTACTTTAGTATGATAATCTCTAAGTCCATCCATGTTGCTGCAAATGGCATGATTTCATTCTTTTTTATGGTTGAGTAATATTCCACTGTATACATGTCCCACATCCTCTTTATCCATTCATCTGTCCATGAACATTTAGGCTGCTTCTGTGTCTTCACTATTGTAAATAGTGTTGCAGTGAACACTGGGGTATATATATCTTTTTGAATCGTGGTTATCTCTGGATATATGCCTAGGAGTGGGATTGCTGGATGATATGGTAGTTCTATTTTTAGTTTTTAAGGTACTTCCATATTATTCTCCGTAGTGGTTGCACCAGTTTACATTCCTACTAACACTATAGGAGGGTTCCCTTTTCTCCACACCCTCTCTAGCATTTACTATTTGTATAGTTTTTGACGGTGGTCATTCTAGTTAGGTTTTTCTTATTGTGGCCCAGCTGATTTTGAGATGCTTTTGTATGTATGAAATAGAACCAAAATGACATGTCTCCAACTTTTCAAAAACTTTGTTATCAAGGCAGACATAACTGGGTAATCATTTCTGGGTCATATTTTGACTTTCCATGTATTAATAGTTTGACCACCATGTCACCCCGAACGAATCTCTGGCATAGTTTTTTTTTCCCATATTTTGTAATGTTCTTAGCCTTATTTCATGTTGTGTCTTATTCTTAGTTCGATATTCAGTACTCTCAATAAATGTTGAAAGATGAGCCCTGTTAGATCCAGCAGAAAAATGTGAATGGAATGGTAGGTCTTTGGAAATGACAAGTAGCCAAATTGTCAGTGGCAGAATACCATGACCTTTGCATTAACTTTTTCTTGTGGAGAGAGAATTGCACCTCTTGCAGAAGCTGGTTTCCCAATACTTGTGTTCTTTCATCTGATTTATTAAAACTGAACAGATTGTTAAAAAAAATTTAAGCTTTAATCTAGGCATACACCCTGAGGAAACCAAAATTGAAAAAGACACATGTATCCCATTGTTCATTGCAGCACTATTTATAATAGCTAGAACATGGAAGCAACCTAGATGTCCATCAACAGATGTATGGATAAAGAAGGTGTGATATATATACACAAAGGAATATTACTCAGCCATAAAAAGGAATGCCTTTGAATCAGTTCTGATGAAGTGGATGAACTAGAACCTCTTATGCAGAGTGAAGTGAGTCAGAAAGAGAAAGACAAATATCATTCTCTAACACATATTGGAGAAGGCGATGGCACCCTACTCCAGTACTCTTGCCTGGAAAATCTCATGGATGAAGGAGCCTGGTAGGCTGCAGTCCATGGAGTCATGAAGAGTTGGACAGGACTGAGCGACTTCCCTTTCACTTTTCACTTTCATGCATTGGAGAAGGAAATGGCAACCCACTCCAGTGTTCTTGCCTGGAGAATCCCAGATGAGGGGAGCCTGGTGGGCTGCCATCTATGGGGTCGCACAGAGTCAGACATGACTGAAGTGACTTAGCAGCAGCAGCAACAGCAACGCATATATACGGAATCTAGAAAAATGGTACTGAAGAATTTATTTACAGGGCAGCAGTGGAGAAACAGACATAGAGAATAAACTTATGGACATGGGGAGAGGGGAGGAGAGGGTGAGATGAATGGAAAGAGTAACATGAAAACTTGTATTATGTAAAATAGATAGCCAAAGGGAATTTGCTATATGGTTCAGGAAACTCAAACAGGGGCTCTTTATCAATCTAGAGGGGTGGCATGTGGTGGGAGATGGGAGGGAGGTTCAAAAGGGAGGGGATATATATATATATATATATATATATATATATATACCTATGGCTGATTCATGTTGAGGTTTGATAGAAAACAACAAAATTCTGTAAAGCAATTATCCTTCAATAAAAAATACATTAGAAAAAAAAGTTTTAAAGCAGCATGTAATCAGGATGTTAAGACTAAGGTGGGTGTTACTAACAGTAAAGTAGGTGAGAAGAGTAATTTCAGTAGCATCAGAATGAATCTAATTTTTCTTTAATGAATTTTTCTAAAAAGAAAATCCATTTGTTGATTTCCTTATTATGTAGGACTAGAGTGTGTGTTTAATGTATATATATATATATAATTACATATTACAATAATATGTTGTATATTATACAAGTATCTTATACGTATCTAGTAATCTAATATGTATATTTCTGTATTTGCTTTTTTAGCTAAGTAGGCTTTAGATTTATTTTGGTCTTGCTTTTACATGACTTTAGGTTATGTTACAAGTTAATACAATTCCTACAGTTTGGATTACTTACCATTAATGTCAAGATTTTGTTCGTCTGGGGTCACAAAGAGTCAGACATGACCTAGCAACTGAACAACAACAACATAGGAATGTCTGTAATTCAGATGAGGAAATTCTCTATTGTGGTGAAGGTCAACGTGACTGCAAACTCTGGTGAACAATTTATAGTGTTATGTTTATCATTGCTCAGAAAGATAAAAAGTATTTTTGTAGATTGCAGTGACTGGATTTTACTTCTCAGTCTGACATATCACATGTTACATCTACTTTTGTAGTCTAAAAGAAGCAGTTCCTTCTTTGGTTTATATGAGGACTCCTCTTTCATCTACCTTATAAATACTGGTGTTTCTATGGGTTCTCTTTTTTTAACTTTTTCTTTTTTCTCTCCTTTCCCCTTCCTTCTGAGGTTAATAGCACTTAATAACACTGAGTGTATTCCTGTTGTGTATCAGGGCAGGGCCATGCTATAAGCTGATCGGGTTGTGTACTGCATAGTTCCAGGAAGTGGCATTCACTACCCCACCTTCAAGACTCATATGGTACCATCAGACACTGTGCTGGCTACTTTACAAACCGCCCACTGAGCCTCATCACAACCTGTGAGATGAGTATCATCATTCCTCTCTTATGCATGAACAAACTGAGTTTTTAATATGTTAAGTAACTTATTTGAGGGCTTCCCTGATAGCTCAGTTGGTAAAGAATCCACCTGCAATGCAGCAGACCCCGGTTCGATTCCTGGGTTGGGAAGATCTGGAGAGGGGATAGGCTACCCATTCCAGTATTCTTGGGCTTCCCTTGTGTGGCTCAGCTGGTAAAGAATCTGCCTGCAATGTGAAAACCTGGGTTGGGAAGATCCCCTGGAGAAGACAAAGGCTGTCCACTGCAATATTGTGGCCTGGAGAATTCCGTGGACTGTACAGTACATGAGGTCGCAAAGAGTTGGACACGACAGAGTTCTGAATATGTTAGATAGCTTGTTTAAGGTTATGTAATAATGAGTGGGTGATAGTTGCGTATGTATCCAAAGTCCCTTTGTCGCTCTACAGCATGCTACCTTTTGTGGGTGATCTCAGCTCTTGTTAATCTCATCTGTTGTCACCAACCACCTAAATGATGGTAATTCCTAACAGACCCTCCACTCCAGATCTCTGTTGATGGCTTACTGGACAAGTCTTCATATGTCCTAGAGACACCTCTGATTCTACAGGTTTTAAATCGTTTTCCTTAATGACAGCTTAAGGAAAGCCGTCCTTTATGGCTGCTCCCCCTTTATTCTTACTCTCCGTTAGTGGTACCAGCAGCCTGGGCTCGCTCTTCTTTCTCCCTCATCCCCTGCATCCAATTGGGTATCAGGTTCCGTTCAGTTCTGTTTCTGAGATCCCCCTCCATTTGTTCCTTTCTTCTCCACACCATTTGCCAATATGTTAATTCAAGCCCTCACTCTTTAATTCTGCCTTCATCTGCTCTGTCTGAATTATGAAAAGCGTCATCTGAAGTCTGACATCTCTAAGCATTTACACTGGCTCTTGCCTCTGGTTCATCTTTTCCCACCTTCTCCACTTGGCTACTTGAAGTGTCAGCTTTAAGTCATGTTCTCAGGGAAATCTCGCTTGATTCTTTTCACCAACCCCTTTCCTTTAGTTCTTCTCTGTGCTCCCAAAGCACATCATGTTGTCTCTCATATCATGTACTTATCTATGTTAAGTCTATCATATCACCATAGTACCCTGATAATTGATTTGCTTGTCTGACTCCTCCCTTGGACTGAAAGCTCTTTGAGGACAGGGCCCATGTCCAACTTATGTCTGTCTTCCTAGCATCTAGCAGCTCGTCTGGGAGGAGATCAGTACATGCTCGAGAGGCTGGGGCACACTGGATTCATGAGGCAGTTCTGAAAGAGTTTTGATTACTGAATCAGGAGAAGTGATTTCCTTAGCTTTGTTCTTTCACAAAATTGCTTTGGCTATCTGGGGTCTTTTGTGGTCCAATACAAATTTTGGGATTGTTTGTCCTATTTCTGTGAAAAAATGCCATTGAAATTTTGATAGGATTGCATTGAATTTGTAGATTGCTTTGGGTAGGATGGATATCCTAACAATATAAATTCTTCCAGTCCATTAGCATGGAATGTCTTTCTACTTATTTTTGTCTTCTTCAATTTCTTTTATCAGTGTCTTGTGGTTTTAGTATATAGATCTTTCACCTCCTTGGTTACATTTGTTCTTAGATATTTTATTCCAGGTCTGAAAGAGTTGTTCATATACTACTATAGTGTTCTACATGTTCATTTAGTCCTATTCAAAGTTGAATGCAGATTTTATAAACTTGAAAATAATCAATGCTGATATTATTTAATTACACAATATAGTTTTTCTTCCCATCTGTCACTTGCAGCAGCAGATAGCATGATTATTGCTTAACCCATGTTTTCATTCATATTAGCAGCAGCTTCTTCCCTTATCCTGTTGACAAGAGATTATAGCTTGATTGCATGGTAACTGAAAAAGTGGACTCTGTATTGAACTTTGGTTTAAGGCACCAAAGTTTTGTACTGGCATTAATGAATAAAGTAATCTCTTAAAAGGTGCTTTGTTTATCTTTCCTGGTTCCTGTCCATCAATAATGTTCACTACACCAAGGAAAAAACCTTAAGATTGATTATCCCAGAACCTAGGATAGGCAGATCCGAAAGAGTTTTGATTACTACAACTTTGTAATATAGTTTGAAATCAGGAGGTGTGATTTCCTCCAGCTTAGTTCTTTCACAAAACTGCTTTGGCTATCTGGGGTCTGCTAAAGCATTTACCCTGGTAAATGCTAAATTTGAGGTTAGACACCTGTGGGGCAGTTTTCACTAACAAATACCGTTTTTTTTTTCTTTTTTGTTTTATTTTTTTGCTTTCTAACAAATACCGTTTTCATCTAACACAGATTTAGGTCTCATTCCAGCTCTGCCCATATCTGGTTCAAGTCGACCACTTAAGTCTCCCTGGACATTAGTTTACTCATCTTTAAAGCTAAACACCTGGACCACACTAGCTAGAAGGCCTTTTCAAGCTCAAATATCCTTCAATTCTATTTTTTGGGGACCCTGCTGTATGTTCTCTTACCATCTTATCTCCCTTATCCTCCTTCCCTTCCTCCCCCATAGAAGATTGGTCCTCCTCACAGCTGAGTGACTGAGCGTGCGCGCACACACACACACACACACACACACACACACACACACACACACACACACACACACCCTACGTAATAGTACTTGAAAACCATTTCAAAAACTGCTGGTCATAACCTGCCATTTAGAACTCTAATAATACGGTTTTAAGTGGAGGTCCATGAAAAGAGATGTTTATCAACCTGGAAAACCTGTTTTCATTGAAAAAAAAAATCTGTTTTTGTGAAACTAGCTTTTTCAAATGAATTATCCCTTAAATCTAAAGTTTTCTATTACATATTGTACTGTACTGGGTTGAATAGTATCCCCTAAAATTCTTATCATTACCTAAGAATGTGCCTTTGTTTGAAAATAGGGTCTTAATTTGTAATCAAATGAAGATGAGGTCATACTGGATTATGACAGGCCCTGAATCCTAGGACTAGTGTTTTATAAGAAGAAAAGTAAGAGAGATGTGGACAAAGAGACAGGAAAGGGAAAAAGCCACGTGATAATGGAGGTGTTGGTAGACTGATGCAGCCACAAGCCTAAGAAGACCAAAGACTGCTGGCAACTGCCAGGGGCTATAGGAGAGAGACGCAGAGATTTCCACTCACAGCCACCAGAAGCAACCAACCCTGCTGACACCCTGATCTTGGACTTCTGGGCTCAAGAACTGTAGGAGAATAATTTTCCGTTGTTTTCAGCCACTCAAACAAAAACAGAACTGGTTCTCCTGTCTGTCCTGCCATCGTACACAGAGATACACTGTGTTCTTCCGCACTTGGCTTTGACCTCAAGGCTTTCTTCAACATGGAGAGCCCAGAGGCAGTTTGCTTGTGTCCTTTGGCACCGTGCCTACTGCTGATCCTTCACTGGCAGGCTCAGTATTCCTTCCACAAAGGGCTGCGAGTCCCTTCCTTTTAGGAAGCGCATTTCTGGCTGTGGTTGCAAAAGTCGAGTGAGGGTGCAGAGTGGGCACAGAAAGGTTCCCCTGTCTGGGCAGGGACATTTCTAATCTGCGACGTTCGAGAGTTGGGACTGTGACGGTCACCCGTGGGGGTGTGGGGAGTGAGTCGGTAGGTAGCCTGTTAAAGACGACGCACAACCTAAGTGTCTGAGATTTTGGAGTGAAGAAGACCTCTTAAGCCCTCCCCACCCCCCTCAGCTTCTGGATTACTTTGTTACATTGTCTTTAGCTGGAGTACTACCTGTTAGGTTACTAAGCAGTCCCTACGTAATTTGTTAGCAAAGCACTTCGGGCAAAATCAGTTTTTTCTAAAAGTGTGCCTGTGTTATAGGAGGTCCACGAAGACTTTCCTGATTTGATTTGCCTGCATTCTAATTTTATCATTAGATGCTAAAGGACAGATCAGGTACACGATGTTTTTAGATGAGACGTGCGTGGGGACTGGCTCTGCAGAAGCCAGCGTCCGGCAGGGTGGGAAGGCAGGTCTGAGTCGTTAGAAACAAGAGACTGGTAGGGCCGGGAGGGAAGGAAAGACAGGTGTCCTGGGAGGCCGCGTGCAGAGGAGAAGCAGCAAGTTCTGAAAGCCAGTTGGGTGAAGAAGTGTCCGGGTCTGGGCGGAAGGAAGGGCGCCAGGGGCTGCTGATGCTGTCCGCAGTGGGCCTCCCAGGAGGACCAGAGAGAGGTCTTGCTAAGCGGGGCGAGCGCAGGGGCGCCGGTCTGCTGGGGCGCGCCGGCCGCCGGGTTCGGACAGGGTTAAGACCGTCACCTGCCGCTGAAGTGCGACCCAGATGGGAAGTAGGAAGTGCGCGCCGGAGCTTCCTGTATAAATAAACGCGCGGCTCCCGGCGCGCTGCTGGCGGTGCTGCGCCCCGCGCTCTGCGAGCTTCCCCGGGCGGCGCAGCTGCGCCCCGAGGCAGGAGGCGGTTCGAGGGACTCCTCCTCCTTCTCTGGCCGGATCGGTCTGGGAGCCCGAGCCCAGTTGCAGTCCTGCAGAGCGCAAAGCTGTCCCCGCAGAGCAGGGAGGAAGACGGAGGGCATGAACAGCCGTTCCTCCCCGGGGTGCGCTCGAGGGAGGCTGCTGAGAAGCC
This sequence comes from Antilocapra americana, assembly GCA_007570785.1. Taxonomy (NCBI): domain Eukaryota; kingdom Metazoa; phylum Chordata; class Mammalia; order Artiodactyla; family Antilocapridae; genus Antilocapra; species Antilocapra americana. The sequence continues at coordinate 9,188,581 of ML664180.1, read as the reverse complement.
CGGCGGCGGCCGGGAGGAACGGAGCTCTCCGGCCAGGTAGGTTTAGGCAGCTTTTGAAGTGCTGCAGACATTGCAAGACAGCGGTGGGGTTGGACTAAGACAAGAAAAAGGGATGGGAGACTCACTCTGATACCTGGGTTGTTTGCCTCTATTTTCTGCCTCTCGTGCTGAAACCATGCAGAATCGGATTCATTCTGAATGCCTGAAACACCTGTGAACTTTACCAAAATAGCTGTGTTTACAGGCAAAAAGGAACCAGATTAATTTATCGAAAAACTAGTCTCTGCAGAATGTATTGTAAAATTCAAGATTAGAGCAGACCTCCCAGTGTCTCCAGCTGGAGAGCAGAGTTGGCAGAATCTCAGATACTTACCTTCTGCTGTTTGGAAATGCACAGCAGTAGGTTGACATACCTACATATGGATAAGATGTTATCCGTGGGATCTTGGTCATACATTCAGCTGTTTTATTTTGTTGTGTAATTGCTGATAAAACAGGGTGAAACTTTGATCTTCCACTGCTGTTCTCAAGTTGAAGTTAAAATGAAACTGGTCCCTCTATCAGTGGAGAAAAGATATCTTTACCTTTTGTTTTTCTTACAGGGAGTTTCAGAGATTCTGTTGTAAGTCTACTCTTGAATGTACTTCTCACATTTAGATTTCTCAGAAATGATTTCCCCTTTCTGGCAATATGTTCTCTCATCATGCTTGCACAACAGTCTCACTTTCTTCTTTCTTTCTGTTGCGTGTATTGTATCAAAATATTAGCTGAGGCTGGCAGTAAGGCTAACAGTGTCTTCTGATTTGGCATTTCTGGAGGTTTATTTGAATGTTGCCAGGTATGAATTAAAGAACAATGTATCTACATTTCTGAAGCAGCCAGTTGGGGGTGTCTAGGCCCAGAAGCAAAATAAATGAACCTTGCCATGACTCAGTTTTTAGGGCGCAAATAAAGAGGCAAAAGGAACCCAGCCCGTCTTCAGTGAGTTGCTGGCTAAAGTGTCGGACTGCTGTAGCTTGCACTGAGATGAGCCTCTTGGCCCCCAGTCCCTTTTACATCTAATTCCTCTGTTGGTCCCTTCTTCTCCTTAGTTCGTCCTCCCTTTTCAGCCCGAGTCCTTTTCATGGGTAGCAGTCCCTCAGGTATTTCTGAAGATATCTTGAGGAGGAGAGAGAGGGAGAAAAAGGAATATCTCTAGCCACCCACAAGGCCACGTGGGGGAGAATTGTATTAGGAACTCCAAGGCCACATTTTCATAAAACTCCTGCCTTCCTTTTGCTTGCCTGTGACTGGGATTTTATTCTTTGTGATGGGCATAAAGTTAGAAAAGTGGGAAAGAAGTTGTTCCAAAAGGAGCCTCTGACTAATTGGAACTGTCTTAATGAGTAAACACATTCAAGGTATAGAAAATGTAAAAAGATGTCCTGTAGCAGAATCAAATTGCTTGGCTTTTTAAAAATTTAAAACAAGCAAAAAAGCCCCTCAACCAATCCCCTCCCCCTCTCCCCCCAAACTAATCACCCCAGATAACTTGCTTCTACAGTACTGTGCTGGATGTGAGGTTTGAGTGTGGTCAAACACTGTCCATTTACCCAGAGTTTTACAAATATTTACAGTCATCTATGCCAAATATCTTTGTGCTGAGCCCCAAAGAACATTCTCAGCATTCAAAAGCCCCATTCTCATGAATGGTTTCAGTTCATTGGCAATTTAAAGGCATCCAGGCTTCCAAACTAGGTCAGCTTAAGAAATGTCTTTTTTTAAACATAAAAATTAGTTTTTGGGTCTCCCAGATTATGATCCAGGTTTTCAGAGCCAAACCCTGCCGCAGAGAGGAAAGTATGCTCTATCAGAAAGGAAAAAAAAAGCTTATTTTTAGCTGTATAGTAAGATCATCAAGGTTTCTGGAAGCTGTCTTTTCTCTTCCATAATACAAATACTTTTAATCTGATAAATTTATATTTATATTTAAATTTTCCTTTTTGAAATGTTTCAGAATGGCTCAGATTGTAAAGAATCTGCCTGCAATGCAGGAGACGCATGTTTGATCCCTGAGTCAGGAAGATCCCCTGGAGAAGGGAATGGCAACCCATTCCAGGATACTTGCCTGGAGAAGCCTGGTGGGCTACAGTATATGGGGTCGCAAAGGGTTGGACCCGACTGAGCAACTAACATACTCTCAGGAGCATTTTTAAGGACACCAGAATCATTCCTCTGTACTGTTTCTGCTAGTCTTGGCTTCTGTGTTTCTCCTGGCCTTGACTTATGATTCTAACTTTCTTGTTGAGTGCTTAGTGTTTGAAATCTCTAGTTTGAGGTAGAGGTCAGGAGTCGAGCGGAATCCAGATGTTGCTGGAGGAACAAAGTCCAGACAGTTTGGGGATTAAACCTACTTTGTGCAACTGATTGTTTTGGCGATAGGAGCTAGGCCAAGCTGAGCTTGGGGAGTAGGTATCAGGAGCCCCTGCTTTTTCCCCTCTTTTTCAGGGATGCCTGTCTTGACTTACTGAAGCACCTTTGATACAACAAATTATCAGTATTTTTCAGCTTTTGAATTGCTGGAAGTGACTGCAGATGAGAATCAGGCCCTGAATATATTCTCTCCTCCATGTACATTATCTTATGTGTTATTGAGGGACTGGAGGCTGAGGACATAGAGATGCATCTGATGTAGCCTCTGTCCTGAAGGAATTTGCTCAGGCTTGGGAGTGACTTTGGATCAGAATCGTAATTTTTAATTCATGTTGTTTCATCTGAGAGTGAAAAATATTTTGAAGTTTGTCATCTCAATTATGTCTTTTCTTTTTGATGTTTCCCTGATGTCACCTGAGTGTTAAGTAATTTGAAGAGGCATAGGAGCACCTAAGTTAATTTATTTGACTATTTTAATTTTTAATTTGTTTTGTCACCTTTAAGCTTATGTGTGAGGTCTTGTGCTAATGTTTTATTTCTGTTATCATTGGAATTTATTATTTACTTGGTCTATGAGTACTTCTAAACCTCATGGATTGTGCTACAATAGTTATTAAAAAATAGGAAGCTGTAAAAGAGAGTGAAAGTGGTCAATACTTTTGCAGCATGGAATGAGAAAATTCTCATTTGTGACTGAATCCCTTCCTGAGATTGAAAGCACAACAATCTAAGTGAAATACACTTCTCATATTCATAACTGAAGGTATTTCTGATTGTATGGCTTGTGGTATCAAAGAACATGCTTTGAAAGCTGTGTCTCATTGGTTTCTCGTTCCTCCGCAATCATGAGTTTGAGTCTCAGACCTTCAGTCAACTGGTTCTGTGTTTTTCTTGGGAAGGTAGAACAAGACCATCTCATTTCTTTTTCTGTTGGACTTGTGGCTGAAGCCACAAACCCTGTGTATGATTATGTGAAACTCTCTGATGACAACCTTCTCAGCTAGTTTACTGTTAATAAGTGGGGACTGTGTTTAATCACCTTTTACATCCACATTCCATGTGTGGAATTTGATTCTTTGTGGGTTGACCTTATTTCCTGCATTTTGCATATTCTTGCATTTGATTCCTTGAGAAATTGATTTGGCAGAGATGTACAAAAATACATACCCTGCACTTCACTTAGTGTGGGATAGAGGAGTTCTTTCCCCAGACAGGTTTTAAATTTGTATCTAATTTAATTTTCACAGGAGAGGGTAATATTTATGCAAGCTTTTATGCATTTGAAGAAAACATTTTGGTTTAGATATTCATTCTTTAGTAACTGTAGTTTCCTGGTAATGTCATGACCCAGGAAATCATGCTCCATGGGGCTTTCTGAAATAACACTTCTCCTTGATCTGTTAATTACATCACTGTCTGACCTGCCTGTAAGTGGCATTCCTTCCTGCTTCTGAGCTTTGTTGTTATACCAGGCAGGGGGAAGAACATTATTCAGCAGGGCTGTGTGAATAATTGTGGGAGGCCAGGGAACCAGTGATTAAAAAAGAGGTGGGCAGGGCACAGTGGTGGGGTTGAGGAGGGACCTACGATGATGAATGTAAAATTACAATGTTGAAAGTATCATTAAGCTGTTATTCTCATTTTCACTCCTACCTTCTTTGAAAGTTTTGTTAGGAAATCTGGGAATGGATTACCATCTCTTGGGCCTTACTTTACAGTGGTGATGAGAACAGAGAAAGAAGACAAGAAAAAATTAAATGTGCTTCTCAGAAGGATAGGCATTTTGCAAATGTTAAAACTTGACCCCCCAGATGTCCTGTACTCTATAAGGTTTAGAGTAATTATCACAATATCATGTACTTTGTTGGTCATGACCTCATATCTCTTTCCATATAGTTCTCCTATATATCATGTAGCAAAAATGTAAAAATTAGATCTGATTACTATCACCTTAAAAAAATGGTAACCGAGGTGATGGAAATGTTAACCAACCTTATTGTGGTAATCATTTTGCAAAAGTTTAGTTCAGTTGCTCAGTTGTGTCTGACTCTGCAACCCCATGAACCACACCACACCAGGCCTCCCTGTCCATCACCAACTCCCAGAGTCCACCCAAACCCATATCCATCGAGTTGGTGATGCCATCCAGTCATCTCATCCTTTGTTGTCCCCTTCTCCTCCTGCCCCCAATCCTTCCCAGCATCAGGGTCTTTTCCAATGAGTCAACTCTTCGCATGAGGTGGCCAAAGTATTGGAGTTTCAGCTTCAACATCAGTTTTTCCAATGAACACCTAGGACTGATCTCCTTTAGGATGGACTTGTTGGATCTCCTTGCTGTCCAAGGGACTCTCAAGAGTCTTCTCCAACACCACAGTTCAAAAGCATCAATTCTTCTGCACTCAGCCTTTTTCACTGTCCAACTCTCACATCCATACATGACTACTGGAAAAACCATAGCCTTGACTAGATGGACCTTTGTTGGCAAAGTAATGTCTCTGCTTTTCAATATGCTATCCAGGTTGGCCATAACTTCCCTTCCAAGGAGTAGGTGTCTTTTGATTTCATGGCTGCAGTCACCATTTGCAGTGATTTTGGAGCCCCCCAAAATAAAGTCACACTTTTTCCACTGTTTCCCCATCTATTTCCCATGAAGTGATGGGACCATATGCCATGATCTTAGTTTTCTTAATGCTGAGCCTTAAGCCAACTTTTTCACTCTCCTCTTTCACTTTCAGCAAAAGGCTTTTTGGTTCCTCTTCACTTTCTGCCATAAGGGTGGTGTCACCTGCATATCTGAGGTTATTGATATTTCTCCTGGCAATCTTGATTCCAGCTTGTGCTTCTTCCAGCCCAGCATTTCTCATGATGTACTCTGCATATAAGTTAAATAAGCAGGGTGACAATGTACAGCCTTGATGTACTCCTTTTCCTATTTGGAACCAGTCTGTTGTTCCATGTCCAGTTATAACTGTTGCTTCCTGACCTGCATACAGGTTTCTCAAGAGACAGGTCAGATGGTCTGGTATTCCCATCTCTTTCAGAATTTTCCACAAGTTTATTGTGTTCCACACAGTCAAAGGCTTTGGCATAGTCAATAAAGCAGAAGTAGATGTTTTTCTGGAACTCTCTTGCTTTTTCGATAATCCAGCAGATGTTGGCAATTTGATTCTTGTTTCTCTGCCTTTTCTAAAGCTTGAACATCTGAAAGTTCACGGTTCATGTATTGCTGAAGCCTGGTTTAGAGAATTTTGAGCATTATTTTACTAGCGTGTGAAATGAGTGCAATTGTGCAGTAGTTTGAGCATTCTTTGGCATTGCCTTTCTTTGGGATAGGAATGTAAACTGACCTTTGCAAAAGATATCTATAACAAATCATTGAGTGTTATACCTTAAAGTTACACATTTTTTTTCTCCATGAGATCTCAATACAGTTAGAAAATAGATATTATTAAAATAATGTACTTCATTCATTACATAATTTCAAATAGCAAAGAGACACATAGAAAACATTTTTTTATAATATTTAAGGTTTCCTTCCTAAGGATGTATCTGTCCTTTTCATCTACAAAAAAAATTAATAGACATATATTTGTATATCAGTTCCATTTTTAGAAAAAAACATGTCTCTGAGTTAGAGTTATCCTCTTATTGCCATCCTGGAACCTGTTGAGATGAAGATGTTAAAACTGAAGAATTTTAGACTGAATATTTTTTTCAGCATCCTTTCCCCTGAAAGATGCTGTGAAAGGGTAGGGGAAGAAAACAGAAGTTCCCTTTCCTATCACAGTGATAAACTGTTTTGCAACAATGCCACCATCTCACAAAGCCTGAGTAGGTTACCTATGGTCTCTAAGAATTAAGCATTTCTTGGTTTGTTTATGCAGTCAGTCCTTCATACTGGTGGGTGCTGCATTGTGGTTGGCAGAAACTGCAGATGTGGAGACGTGGGTGTGGAGGGCCAGTGGTACTAGGCCTTTTCTTATAAGGAAATTTGGTACCCCCTGGCAGATATCAAAATTCTCAGATTCCAGGGGTCTTGGAACCAATCCCCACAGAAACCTAGTGTTACAGAATAGTTTCTAATCTATGTTGTTGTTTTCAACTAATGATTAAAGTATCTTACGTGTGATGTGTGTTGTGCTCAGTCACGAAGCTGTGTCCAGCTCTTTGTAATCCCATGCACTGTAGCCCGCCAGGCTTCTCTGTCCATGGGATTTTCGTGGCAAGAATACTATAATGGGTTGCTGTTTCCTTCTCCAGGGGATCTTCCCGACTCAGGGATTGAATCCACATCTCCTGCATTGGCAGGCGGATTCTTTACCACTGAGCCACCTGGGAAGCCCTGTTAAAGTGTCTTATATGTGATGTATCTACTTAATGGTCTTGAGCATTATCCTTTATATCTGAAAAACAGATATAAAATATACTTGAGTAATTGCATTTTTGTGATTGCTAGTGAGGCTGACTGTCTTCCCATTTATTTTTGCCATCTCAAGGCATGTATTAGAACTGTTTTTCTGATATTACTGGTTGTACACTGATTCATCTAGTCCTTGAATGGCCAGAGAGCAGGTCAAAGATGCAAGAAGGGACGAGAATCACAAGACTGGTTAGCATGGAGATCCACATAAATCCTTGTCCCACTTGCCACCAGTATCTATAACCCTGCCTACTCTACCAGACTGCTGGTCTACCTTCCATTCCAGGCTGTTTTAGGGTAGAACTTCAGCAAATAGCCAATGGCTGATGATAGTCAGCACTTTATTAGATTTAGTCAGTACCATTTGAGTCACTAATAGCTTTTGTTGAGAACATGAACCAGCAGTGAAATTAATCATTGCATTGGATAGAAATGCCAAGGTCAACACAATACTAATTTTCAGATCGTGTTGAACTGGTTGCCTGACATATCAGTTTTAGTTGATATCGGGAGGGCTTTCCTAACAAGGTAGAAAATATGGGACCTTTGGATTATTGTTTCTTCCTGCTCTGCTAGAGTATTGGCTTCCTCAGAACCTCTCTCCATTATACAAGCAGCACTTCAGCCCTACCTTCCCCACCACCTCCTCTTCCTGAAAATGCTTCCCTTTGTCAGTTCCCTCTCACTGTCAAGCATTCGTCTCTTTTATGAATACTTTTCAGAAACGACTCAGTATCTCACATCGGCACGTAAACATTTTGACAGCTCTTATGTGTCTTGCCTTCTGTTTAGTCTTAGACTTTCTTAGAATGGCCTGGAATTAAGACCTTTCTCTATAGATCAGCTGGATTTTTACATAAGTTAACGTTTCTATTACATCAGTAATATCCAGCCCTTTGGTTCTATTAGCTTTCTTTTTCTCTTTGTCCCTTTAATCTTGTGCTTTACCAGTTCATCTGAGTCTTACAGTCTTTGCAGATGGTGGAAAAATTCCTAAATAACCATATGAGTCTCCTAGTAAAACAGTATCCTCTCCAATCACATTATCTTTTTTGTGCAGAGGAATAACAGCTATGATTTGGGGTAGTGAAACAGACATAAACTACATTAGTTAAAAATACTTTGAAACTTGGCTCTCTCACCCACTGCATTTTTGGAGCAGATTGCTTTTTCAGGCGGCCAGCAGAATATGAAAATTCCTTATACATCCTGAGCTTTCCAGCACAGTTTCTGACAGTATTCCTTTCTTTGGCAATTCTAATGAAAACACAGGAGGGAAAAAGTGACTTTCCTGTTCTTTCCTATCAAAAGGTAGTTACTTCTCATATAATGAACACTTTGTAGTGCAGGAGACACTCAGAGAGTAGCTAGAATTGCTGATTCCCTTTTCCTGGCTATTTAGTGCAAAATCAGATGTTTTAGAGTGGCTTTCCTTCCTTGCTTCCCTGGTGGCTCAGACGGTAAAGAATCTCCCCTCAGTGCAGGACCCGGGTTCGATCTCTGGGTCAGGAAGATCCCTTAGAGGAGGAAATGACAACTTGCTCTGGTATTCTTGCCTGGAAAGAGCCTGGGCAATTTACAGTCCATGGGTTCACCAAGAGTCGGACATGACTGAGCGAATAACTTTGCTTCCTTACACCAATCTTGTAACCAACCAAGTGTTGTGTGGTTACTTATAGTTAAGCAGGTGAGACATCTACAATCTGGGTGAAGCCTGCCCTCCCCGGTCCACCCTCAACCTTGCCCCCAACTTCAGAACATTTGAACGTGAAGTCAGCTTGCCAGGTTTTTCTTTTTTCCATCATGACTCTTACATTCTCTACCAAAATTCTTTTCTCATTGGGTTCTTAGCATCCAATAAGAAGCGCATGTCACACTTGTATGTAATAACTGTAAAAGTAATTATAATTGTTACTGTTTTAAATCAAGCTGGAGGGTAGAATGTTCCAGTCACTTTCTTATTTTGGGTAAAATGTGAAGTATGAGGCAAAACAAGTTGAGCAAGCCAGTAGGAGTGAGTTATGGGCTCTCTGGAAGGAAGACTCCTGGAACTCTGGAGGGGAGTGTGTGTGTTGTCAGTGTATCTACGAGGATTTTCCCTGAGAGGGTCGGTCATCCACTGGCTACCCCCTCTGCATCTCATGCCATTTGTTGTTCTGTTGCTAAGGCATGTCTTGACTCTTCGCGACCCCATGGACTGCAGCACACCAGGCTTCTGGGAGTGAGTTCTGCCAGTGGTGGTTTCATGTTATGGAGACCAGTGAATTTGTTTTTAATTTGTACTGAGGAATAGCTGATTAACAACCAATGTTGTGATAGTTTCAGGTGAACATTAAAGGGACTCAGCCATACATATACAGGTATCCATTCTCCTCCAACATCTCACTGCCACATAACATTGAGCAGAGTTCCCTGTGCTATACAGGAGGTCCTTGTCGATTATCCATTTTAAATGCATCAGTGTGTACATGTCCATCCCAAACTCCCTGACTGTCCCTTCCTCCTCCTTCCCCCTGGCAATCATAAGTTTGTCTTCTAAGAGGAGACCAGTGAATCTTATTAAGACATAGATGAAGAAACAGTAGAACATCTTGGAGTTATTCACAGACATCTCAAGTGTAGGGGAGATTCAGTTAGAGGACTTTGGGATTCTCTTGATTATTGTTTGCAGAGTTTAATTTCTAAACTCAATGGTGAAACAATTTCTTGTTAGATATTCTTTTTCTATGGAGTGCAGCTATGAGTCATTTATTTCTCAAACATTCATCACTAGCTTTGCCCAGAGTGAAAACCAAAAGGCAGGTTTTTGAACCATGCCTGGTGAAGCCTTCAGCTTCAGCGATGGTGCCTGGAAGACTGCTGAGGAAAAGGTCAAGGGCGCCTGGCTGGGGTCCTCCTGATATTGCTTCAATGACCACTAGTCTACAAATTCTCTTTTATCTAGTGGTGAAGTACTTAACATTTTGTTTTTATAAAATTCCATTGCTTTATAATTATTTGAAAGCCATCACTTAGGGAAACTGGGGTTATTGTACAGAGAAAAATAAACCACTTCTTTTTGATGAATTGTTTTGGGTTGTTCACATCTCAAAGAGATGAAATATGTGCCTTCTTTCTTCTGTCTCAGTCACAAGTTCTGCCTTGGTTGGAATGCTTGGAATTTTTTTTTTTAATAACAAAATAAGTCTCTGCTTTGTAAGAAGTTTTTATGTTATAAAAACTTTATATATATATATATATATACATATAATACATATATTTAAACTTTATATGTATTAAATTTTACATCACTTTATTGAGGTATGATTGACAGACCAAAAACTACATATTTACTGTATACAGTGGAGAACTAAGTAACTAAATATACACCTATGGAACTACATGATGCCTATGGTTAACAATTGAGTTGCATATTGAAAAATTTGCCAAGGATAGATATTATGTTAACTCCTCTTAATCACACACACAGAGCACACACACAAACACAATAATAAAGGGGACAGGAGGAAACTTTTGGAGGTGTTAGATATTTCTCTATTTTTACAACTTTGACTCCATAGCCCATAGGCATGTTAGTCACAAAATATGGAGTAAAACCTTATGTATATGGTAGGAAACAAGATTAAATTTCAGATGGCCTTGATTTCACACAACTTCTTACCCAGCCTTTAAAAGAAGACTGTTTTGAAGACAACCTTCCAAGAGGTATCCCTCTGTGTCTTCGTTTTTTTGAGTACATTGGCCTCTTCAGTGTCTCCTTCTAAAATACAGTATAGTTTGAGACTGAGAAATGAATGACTTTCTTGGAGAACACCTAGCTCTCTTGTTAGGCTTGGAACAACAGGATTTATCTGTTCTCAACAGCTTCCTCCAAATGGGTTGTTGGTGTAATTGACATCTGTGGTGTGGGATGTTTCTGGTCTGTGTCATTTCCCATCTTCCGTACTCAGGAAGCATTTGCTGGCTACATTTCTTCTTGCTGTGTGACTTGGGATTTCTCTTTTTGAGGGGAAAAATAATTCAGAATCTGTTGTATGAGGAGTGTTGGGAAAAGACAAATGAAAATACGTTGTTGGTAAGATGATGTGTGTTATCAATGAGGAAGTCTTGAGAAGGAAACGGGTAGTATCTGTGTAAGCATAAACTGGGAATAGGAGAGAAGTAAAATCATTCATCTTCACCCCTAATTGACCCTAAAGAGTTTTTTTTTTTTTAACTCCAAAATCCTGAATTTGATGTGCAGGTTGTTTTGAATTTAATTTGCTCTTGAATAATAGATCACCAATAGTTAATTGAATAAGAGCATGGTGTCTTGAACCATATTGGTCTTTTCCCAAGAAATACCTATTATATTGGAAGCCAATCATTGATGAGCTTCTTATTTAATTTATTTTTAATCAAATCTTCTACTACTTCTTAAGGAATAGGTGATAAATCTTAAACACTTCAGGTTACTAGAGTTAGAAACTGCTGACTCTGATATGACACTAAGAAACTTAGTGCAATTAGATCTTATAGATTTTCTGTCTCATTTAGTCTGTTTTTCACTCCCTTATTTTAGTACTTTCGTACCAATATAATGAAAGTTAAGCCACTGTGAGGCTGTGTAACAAGTGCTGAATATGTAAAATAATTTCTTTTGCCTGAAAATTGGGAGGACGAGAGCCTGGATCTTCTGGAAGGAGAGGATATAATTATTTTTGTGGCCAAATTTATCAGAATTGCCCATACTCATTTAAGGAGGAGGGTTTGGCAACCCACCCAGTATTCTTGCCTGGAGAATCCCCATGGACAGAGGAACCTGGCGAGCTATAGTCCATTGGGTTGCAAAGAGTCAGGCGTGACTGATCAACTAAGCACACATACTCTTTTAAAATAGTAAGAGCTTAAAGATTTTGCTTTTATTTAATCAGAGATGAAATTTCTTGATGTGATATAAATTATGAATGTGTAGGAAAATTATTTTCACAATGATCTTACCTCTTTTAAAGATAGTATGAATAAAAATCTAATGGAAGGGCTTCCGTTATAATTTTTGTTTTTTGGTGTAGAAATATCCTTTCCTATAGTCATGCTACATGTAGAGACAGATTTTATTCTTCTTGTACAATTTCAGTAATCTTAGGATAGCTGTAGTCGTGGAATTCAGGTCTCCTTCCATCTTTCCCACCCCCCACCCCCCTTCTTACAGCCCTCTCTCCTTGCTCCATCTCTCCACATAATATCCGTCCGTTAGGCAGTTCTGGTGTAATGGGACAGCACTGGACTTGGCCTCAGAAGATAGAGGTTTGAGTTTTGCTGTGTTGTATATAAACTCTGAGAACTTTGGCAGATTGCATAGCTTCTCAGGACCTCAACTCATCTGTAACGTGAAGGAAATGACTGCGGTGGTAAAAGATTAAGTAAAGCAATGCATGTGAAGGAACACGACACTGATACCATGTTGAAAAAACTTTTTGTTGGGACAGAATATGCAAAACAAAATTTACCATTTCAACCGTTGAACGTATGATTCAGTGACGTTAAGTACATTCACAAAGTTGTGCAACCATCATGCTGTCTATTTATGGAACTTTTTCACCGTTCCAGAAACTCTGCACTCATTAAGTCATGACTCTCCATTTGCCCTTCCTCCAGGTCTTGATAATCACCTTTCTGCTTTCTGTCTCTGCCAAGTTGACTGTTGTAGGTACCTCAGATAAATGGAATCAGACAGTATTTGCCCTTCTGTGTCTGCCCTATTTCCCTTCACATAATGTCTATCAGGTTCATCCCTGTTGTAGCATGTGTCATATTATCATTCCTCTTTAAGGCTAAATAATACCCCATTGTATGTTTATAACACATTTTGTTCATTCATTCATTCATTGATGGGCATTTGGATTGTTTCTTTCTACCTTTTGACTATTGTGAATAATGCTGCCATGAGTTTGGGTGTACAAGTATCTGTTTGAGTCCCTGCTTTCAATTCTTTTGGGTGTTCACCCAGAAGTGAAATTGCTGGATTATATGGCAATTATGGGTTTAACTTTTTGAGTGACGTTTGAAGTGTTTTCTGAGTCTGTTGAATTGATCATAGCAATGCCATTCCGAAATGGTGTGTCTGTTCATAGTAGTTGAATTTCCATACGTCACTTGATGTGAGTCAGGACACTGAGGCCACCTTACGTTTCAGAACTCCAGGGGGAGCTTGCCAAGGTGGCCAGCTCTCCAGTTCTCAGAAAGGCCCCAGCTGTGCGCTTAGATCGCTGAGGGGGAGGGTTTGCTGCGCCCTGATGTGCTGGTTAAACAATAGCTGTCTCAGTGGATGTTTTCTGCTTTGGGCCTTTCCGTAGGGATTGAGGAGACCGAAGGAGGCTGAGGACAAGCTGATGGGCTCAGCGGGTAGGCTCCACTCTCTGACCATGACGGCCGCCGAAAATGCCACCCCTGGAGACCTGGCCCTGGCACCCCTTGTCACTTGCAAACTCTGCCTGTGTGAGCAGTCTCTGGACAAGATGACCACGCTCCAGGAATGCCGATGCATCTTTTGCACAGCTGTAAGTTTTCCTTGATGCTTTCATCATGAAAAAATGTGAAGGGAAAAATTGTAAAAGTACAGTTGATATTTCTGTGGCTCAGGAGAAGCCAAACTACCCTACGATCCTGCTTGGGAGAGCGATTCCGTGTTTAGATATGATTCCAAATACTGTTTTGAATGCTAAATCCGATAGTTGCTGGGGTTTGGAGAAGTGTACCATGTGTATGAAATTTAATTATTGGTTGTGTAAGCTGTGCCTTTCTGTTCTTAACACTCTAGCTAAGGAACAAAAGAGAGACATTTTTAACTTGCCTTAGTTAACTACCATCTGTAAGAAGCTCATCAGGTGTTTTGATTGATGGAGAAATCAGGTAGCAATTTGCTGAATTTTCTTTCATCTACATGCTCATCTCCTACAAAGCACACGGTATGCAACTGTTTTACTTTGTTAAATCAACTTTTTAATTTTTTTTCCTATTTTCACAATATTCTGAATGCTGCTTATTCCTCATAATAGATGTCCCCCTATAGATCTTCAGGGGTGAGCTTGTCTCTTTTAGTTAGACACTTTGGCATTCGTGCTGGTGACCTTGATGGCAAGTATCCCTGAAGGTTGGTTGGTTAAAGAATGTGCTAAGTTGCTTCTGTTGTGTCTGACTCTTTGCGACCCTATGGACCCAATGGTTAAAGTATAAAGATAGGAAACAGACTGATGATGGGTTCCATGGGACTCCTAAAATTATGAACCAGGTAACCTTGTTCAGATTTTCCTTTATTCAAGCATTTTTTTGAGCTCTTACTGTGTGCTAATGAGAGCGCCCCAGAGAAAAGATGGACACGCTGAAGGGACTGGACAGGAGTTTGGTGGAATCCCGGGTGGCTAGATGCCGTGTACCACAGGAGAGCCTCACCTGCTTTAGGAGTGGGAGTGGGCTTCCTGATGGCAGTGCAGTCTGACCTGAGGCTTTAAACCAGAGACTGTAAGCTGATGCCCTTGGGCCACACCTGGCCTCACCACATTTTCATTTGTGTCTCCCATTGGGCAATTTCAAATACATTTTTCATGAAAAAATGAAAGCTTAGTAAGATATAGCTTCTCTGGGCCTGTATTTATAGACCCAGAACTAAATGATCTTGCCTCTCTTTACAGCTCTCACCTCTCTCCTATGTGTTTTGAATCAGCTATCCTTTTTCTCCCCCCTGGAAAACATGATATCACATTTTATTATTGCTATACCTGAATCAGCTACCCTTTTAAACTAAGGATGGATTAAGAATCAACTGGGAAGAGCGCTGGGCATCTCAGCATGGTGGAGCAAGGGCCTGACGCCTAAATTACAGTAATCACCATTTATCTTTGCTTTGGGAAGGGGCCTTGTATGGTCCAATGGCTAATATTTATTGTACAGTAAATGTAATAATCACCAGACAAATGTGGGTTTAATACCCTTGACTTGTGAGGGAAATTGACCAGTTTAGTTACAGAGGTCAATGCTCAAATCAAGGGGAGTGAGAAGAAGGGAATTAGGAAGTTCTAGAATCATGTATAAAAATGCATTTTACTAGGCATACTTAAAAAAATAGTTAAGGTAAAATAAATTTTACTCCATCTCTTTTTTTTCCCTAAATTTATTCAACTAATGTGACACATTTTCCAGCTAGTTTATATCAGTTTTCTTAAATTCTTTTGGACTAAAGATTAGAGTAGAGAGAAAGCTTGGAATAATTCTTATGCAAAAAAGGAAAGTGAGTAAAATCCTTTCCTTTTGCTTTGACCTGTAGCATCCAAAGATGGCAAAGAATAGTATCATTTATCTCTTCATTCAGCAGGTATCTAGGTATCTAGTAAGCAACATCTTTGTTCTGGGAATTTTTCTAGGCACTAGGATGTAGCAGAAAACAAAACCCAGATGAGTTCTTTGCTCTTAGGATCTTATGTTCTATCAAAGGAGTTACATGATAAATAGTAACTTTATAGAGTGGTGGGAAATCGGGGCTTAGAAAAAAAAAAGCAGGAGGTTAGGAGTGTGGGGCCAGGGTGTTCAGTGATAATTGGGTAGATAGGAGGAGGCTTCAGTAGGAAGCCTATAGAGTGGTGGGAAATAGGGGCTTAGGAAAAAAGAGCAGGAGGTTAGGGGTGTGGGGCCAGGGTGTTCAGTGATAATTGGGTAGATGGGAGGAGGCTTCAGTAAGTGTGTGTGTATTCTTTACTCAACATTGATGCACAAATTTGAAAAAAATTTCCCTCACAAGTCAAGAGTATTAAAGTTACATTTGTCTGGTGATGGGGCTTCCCTTGTGGCTCAGCTGGTAAAGAATCGGCCTGCAATGTGGGAGACCTGGGTTCGATCCCTGGGTTGGGGAGATCCCCTGGAGAAGGGAAAGGCTACTCACTCCAGTATTCTGGCCTAGAGAATTCCATGGGCTGTATAGTCCATGGGGTCGCAAAGAGTCAGACATGACTGAGCGAATTTCGCTTGTAAAATTTATTGTTTGGTGATTATTACATTTATTGTATAGCAAATATTAACCATTAATATTAAATATTAATCAGACCATACAAGGCCTCCCAAAGCAAAAATAAATGGTGATTATTGTAATTTAGGCATCAGGCTCTCCCTCTACCATGCCAAGATGCCCAGCTTAGCTTAATTAGTGCCCAGCTCTTCCTAGTTGACTCTTAATCCATCCTTAGTTTAAAAGGGTGTTTGTCCTAGTTCTTCCTCATCTTGTCAGTGTGAGTTGCTTTACAGGAAGTGAGGAAATGGCCTTGTCATCACGGGGCAGCTTCAGTTTCCTTTGGTCTTGCTTTGTTTCAGAGTGTTGTGCTTCAAAACTATTTTGTTTGACTTTTGCACATTGGTTTCAGACCCTTGCTAATCCTTGAAACAAATGAGTCAGAAGCAACGTTTGGTTAAAGCCAGAATGGAAATTTTTGTCTGAAGGTTACTGATGTCTAAAAGCAGGATATGGGATTCACTTTTTCAGAGATCTCATGGAGCAGAAGTCACGTATGTGCATCAGTGTTGGGCAAACCGTACACACACACAAGCAAAGGCCATATTTCATATTCACAAGGAACTGACACCTCCATATTATTGTTTCCATAGATCTAAGTTCCTAGTTACAGACCGCACAACTAGTTCTTATTTCTCCTTTCGCAGTTTGGGAGTAGGGGTTAGTACAATTAGATTATTCTGTCATCTAGATCCATACGTCCCCATTGTTGGGGAGTATGCAAAAGCAGAAGGTCAGATGGCTTGGTATTTTTGTATCATTTGGACTTGGGGAACTCTACATAGCTATAAATATGAACCTTTGCTGGCTTCCCAATGTGATCGATGAAAACAGTAAGCTCTACTGGGCTTCTCTGGTGGATCAGGGGTAAAGAACCTGCCTGTAATGTAGGAGACGTGGCTTTGATCTGTGGGTCAGGAAGGTCCCGTGGAGAAGGAAGCGGCAACCCACTCCAGTATTCTTGCCTGGGAGATCCCACGGACAGAGGAGCCTGGTGGGGTGCAGTTCATGGGGTCGCAAAGAGTCAGGCATGACTGAGTGATCACAACCACTACCATATGTTTGATTACATTAGTGTCTACAAATTTGCAGTTCATACGTGAAATACTTCACCTGAAATACTGTTCCAACTTTTTTGTTGGAGCTCTTCTTTCTTATTTATAAAAACTGGTTAAAAAATGTGTCTAAGGATTACTGATTTTAAAAAACCAGTTAAGAATACTAGTTTAAAATGTGTCTGATCCTGTCGGATTTTGATTTGCATTCCAATTAAAGATTTTAAGTGTGTTTTGTGTTTTCAAGGTTGAAAAGAAACCTGGGACATCTTAAAATAAGCCATATACTCCCAGTTCCCAATTGTAGATATGATTGGATGACATTTTCCCAGTTATTGTCTGGGAAAGCCTTCTTGTGCATACCATGTCTTTAAAATGGTCTTGCTAAGAGAGTTCCCTCTTCTCCCTCTCTTGAGAGGAATGTCTACATGTAATGGTTCTCCTGCTAGATATGGTGCTGTATTTTCATCATATCAATGAACTTTTCTCCATTCTATCCTTGTCTTGTTTCTCCTAAGAAACAGTGTGATCTGCGTGCTTGGGGAGAGCAGAATTGACAGAGATGAGGTGTCTGACTTGCCCTGTGGCTGTTAGCCAGCTCAGATCTGGCCTGTAAGTAGCTGCTCCCCAACCCACGTGTGTTCTGTGAAGCTCCAGCTGTGTGAAAGAGATGATCCTTGCATAAAGTGTTTCAGAGTCAAATTAGCTTGGAAGCAGATACATTTTCTGTTCCTCTCTTGGAGGCTTGTGATATATGTTTGCATTTTAGAGACTCTGTGAAACCTTGTGGTTAGAAAGAAAGCAAAGGGATGCAGTTAAACTTCTGAGGAAGTATTTCTGTTCTGCCAATGCTACCTTTTTTTTTTTTTTAAAGTGGAATACCTATTAATTTCCCCACAGCCAGTGTACGGAAGAATATTGCTTTAACTTATTCCATGGAGGTAATTCTTGATTTAATGACATCCAGAGAAAGGAATGTGATAGATGTTGCTTCAAATAATCCTGTGATATATCTAGTTTCTTGTTAAAAGGAGGCTTTACCATGTTATGTTTGGGAAGATAGTTTCTGTTAGACTTTTTGCTCAGGTTTAGCATAGAGAAGAAAATATTGTATAAAGGAAGGAAAGCTAAATATACAGGACAAAAATGGGTGGGGCTCTCGCTGGCATGACTGAGGTCATGAATCATTAGGTGTATCATGGAGCCAAAGAGGTTGATGCTGTGGGGTTACAGAGAGAGATATTTCAAGATTACTTGTTCATTTTTTTTTCCCCTTAAAAAGTTTTTTTTTTAATTTATTTATTTTTAATTGAAGGATGATTGCTTTATAATATTGTGTTGGTTTCTACCAAACATCAACAAGGATTGCTTGTTCCTGAACTTAAAGGAAAAATATCTCAGGGATGTTAGTCTACTGTCTAATAATATGGAAAACGTCTCTCGCTCTCTCCCCCATCTCCTGTGGATTTAAATAGTGCAAATAAAAAGATTTAAATTCCCCTTTTCTAGCCTTTGCAACACATTCTTTCAGATAATACCACACTATTATAATTCAAGTGAAAGGAAAAAAAATTTCACAAAAATCGGTTATCAAAGGAGGGAAAATTTGTGGGTTGCTCCCTTGTGAGCAATATTTGCCTCTCTGATTTATTTTGGAAGCTATTTCTGTCAGCCATGAATTAAAGAATAATGAAAACACAGTTGTCGCTTGTTTTTATAACCTAGATAATTTCACCTGAAAAGAGTTGGTATGTTGGCATGGCCTATTTACCATTCAGATTAAAGACAGGATATGCTAGGCAAAAAGAAAATAAAGTCCAGCCATATTCTTGCCTTTTTTCCATTACATTTTGTTGGCCCTAAGTAGTTAGAACTCCTTTTACTATTCATTTCTCAGAGCCAAATGGATTTTCCAGTGTTTAAAAAAGTGAGAGGAAATATAAAGCTTTTTAGACCAAGCCCTTCTTTTCCTTGGGGCCTGCTGGGTGACCTTTAAGCAAAGCCCACATGTGGCCTGGGAGACACTGACAGTTTGGAAGATTTGCTGTGTGTGTGCATGCACGTATGTGTATGTTTCTGAGTCCACATGTACACACATGTGCACCCACACTGACTGTGTACTGTGTGTAGGGCTTCCCGGAGGTGCTAGTGGTAAAGAACCTGCCTGCCACTAGGAGATGCAAGAGACATGGGTTCAATCCCTGGGTTGGGAAGATCCCCTGGAGGAGGGCATGGCAACCCACTCTAGTATTCTCGCCTGGAGAATCCCCATGGACAGGAGTCTGGTGGGTTATACTCCATAGGGTTGCAAAGAGTCAGACATGACTGAAGCTGCTTAGCACCTTCAAAAGAAACAAAAAAGTAATAGTGGTTCTTTCTTGGATTCAAACTGATATCTGCGTAAAGAGATTCTATTTTTATTCCCACCTCCATTCCTCCCTTCCAGTGTCACATGCATGGTGCAGATACAGAGCTAAGAAGACCCAGACTCATGTTCAGGCTTTGCTCTTTACTGGTGTATGACTTTAGGCAAATTCTTTCACTTCTATAAAACTTAGTTTTTCACCTGTAGCATGGAAGGGAGGGTACTGGATGATAGTATCTATCTTAGAGTGTTATAGGCAGCATCCAAGGAGAATCCCTGGGGACTTCCCTGGTGGTCCAGTGGTTAAGACTTCACCTTCTGATGCAGGAAGTGTGGGTTCAATCCCTGGATGGGGAGCTAAGATCCAACTTGCCTCATGGCCAAAAAAACCCAAAACATAAAAGCAATATTGTAACAAATTCAATAAAGACTTTTAAAATGGTTCATGTCAAAAAAATCTTAAAAATTAGAATCCCTGTAGAGCAATTAACACAGTCCCAAGCCCCTGGTAAATTAACATTATTATTCTTCTCTTTCCTAAGTTCTGTCAGGATGCTGAGCTGTTCTGTTTTTCAAAAATGTTTTAGAGGAAGGAATCCTGTAAAGACTTGACTCGCTTCCTCATTAGCCTTTTATAAAGAGGTGGGTATATAGGTGATTTCAACTCACTGCTATTCTGCAACACCCACAGACTAGAGGTTAGGATTGAGAAAGAGAAGTTTCTCTTTTGGGTTTGTCCAAAGAGTGGCTCCTGGCTGGATGTTTCAACTGAAGACCTGCACGTAGGACTTAGATGAGAAACAAAGACCCAGTACAACTTGGAAAGTGAAAAGAGGAATGCACTTCTGGTGGATGCAAAAGATTCACATGGAAGAGTGTCTCAAACTATGAATATCCTTAAGAGCTGCTAACCCCCAATAAGAATATCATAATGGCATTACTTATTGTCTTGATATATTTAGTATCATTTTAAGCATTTTTCATTGGGAATTCTGTGGAACTGCAGGAAATAACGAGGCATCTTACTCCAGCAGTGTTTTAGAACAATTTTCCTTCCCCTCTTCTGGCCTTTCCAGGTGGTGCTAGTGGTAAAGAACCCACCTGCCAGTGCAGGAGAAGGTAAGAGATGTGAGTTCGATCCCTGGGTTGGGAATATCCCCTGGAGGAGGGCATGGCAACCCACTCCAGTATTCTTGCCTGGAGAATCCCATGGACAGGCAGGAGATTTAAGAGACACCCCATGGCAGGAGATACAAGAGGTACAGTTTCAATCCCTGGGTCAGGAAGATCCTCTGGAGGAGGGCATGGCAACCCACTCCAGTGATCTTGCCTGGAGAATCCCTATGGACAGAGGAGCCTGGCAGGCTACAGTCCATAGGATTGTACAGAGTCAGACACGACTGAAGTGACTTAGTACGAATTTTCTGGTTATACGACCTGCTGGCCTTTCCTGATGCTTTAAAAATCTCCAGTTCTCTGGATTCCCTTGTCTTCTTCTAGTATTAAGTAGGCAGAAGTAAATTCTGCCAGGTCAGTACCCTCTCTTGCTTTGGCTCTGTTGGTTTCTGGTACTAAAATGTATGGACTTGGCAACATTGGTGTTATGCTTTTCCTTAATTTTATTATCTTGGATGATCGACAGTGAGTCGGTGAATTTGTCTTTGTTTGTTTGCAAATGACTTCAATATACTTGTTACTTATGCTTGTTTAGAGTTTTAATGATAGAACTATGATGACTTTTGCGTCTGTCAGGTAAGCTGCTGGTTTAAAAGCACAAAAATTGGTACTCTGCTTTTCCACTGACAGCTGAGCAACTGCAGGTCAGATAACATCTGAGAATTAAGAGCAAAGTGTAGCAGCCTGAGAAATGGATTAGAGATGACGTAAGGGGGAGGTGGCTCTCTGGACCTATGATCTCATCCATTGCCTAATGGTTACCACGTCCTTATTCAAGGAGAGTGGTAAAATGTTGTCGGAGGAAAGAGCAGCAGAGAACCTTATTCGCAAGTCCCTAATGTTGGTGTCTTGGCATCACAGTCCTAGAATTGGCAGGCACCTTAGATCCAGTCCCCCACCCTTCTAATGAAAGAAGTTCTTTTCTTGAGTGCCAGAAAATGGCTTGACATTTAGGAGACTAGATGTCAAAACTGGTTGTCTGGGCTTTGTTTATCTAATGCAGGTTTATTGTGCCATGCATCATTCTCATAGTGAATAATCAGATTAGGGTCTGGTTTTTCAGAGAGGTCACAGGTCAGAGAAAGACACAGACAAAAGCAAATAAATCCAGAAGTCGGATGATGATATGGGCTCCGAAGACCGAGCAGGGGGACAGGATAGGGAAAGTGAAAGGAGAGGGCGTTTCTGTTTTATCTTAGGTAGTCAGGAAAGTCTCACTGACAATGTGTTCATAGTCGGTGTTCTGTATTCTGCAGATGAAAACGCAGGGGTACAGTGGGCCAGCGGTGCTATGCCATATTATATAAGGGACTTGAGCGTCTATGGGTTTTGTTGTCTGCCGGGGGTCCTGAAACTAACCCACCCCACAGAGGCAGAGGGATGACTGTACCTAAGCAAAGACCTGGAGAATGTGAGAAACTACTTAGTCTACTAATTTAGATGTTAATCTCATCTGGAAACACCCTCACAGACACACCTAGAAATAATGTTTAACCGAATACCCAAGTATCCTGTGGCTGAGTCAAGTTACACATAAAATTAACTGCCACAGTTACCCTGCCAGCTGCACAGAAGGTGAAGTGGGTTGCCATTTCCTTCTTCAGGGGATTTTCCTGAACCAGGGACGGAACCCAAGTCTCTTGCATCTCCTGCATTGGTGGGCGGATTCTTTACCACTGCGCCACCTGGGAAGCCCACAGGGGCAGGGTGAAAGCATGGAAACTAGTTAGAAGGCTTCCCTGGTGGCTTAGAAAGTAAAGAATCTGCCTACAATGCAGGAGACCTAGGCTCGATCCTTGGGCCAGGAAGATCCCCTGGAGCAAGAAATGGCAACCCCCTATAGTATTTTTGCTCGGAGAATCCCATGGACAGAGGAGCCTGGTGGGCTACAGTCCATGGGGTCACTAAGTTGGACACGACTGAGCGACTAACACTTTCATGATAATCCAGGCCAGGAATGATAGTGGATTGGACCAGCAGGTGTTAGCCATTTATGTCTTTGGGTAGTCCGAGTCTTCATTTTCTTCTATATACTCTAGGGAAAATAATAAATCTATAACCTTTAAGGTTACAGAGAAGATTGCAGTAGATAATCTAGATAAAGCACAGAGTACAGTACCTGGAATGCAGATGGCATGTGAAGTTCTGCTGCCTTTGGTATAATTGTCTAGAGTTTGCTTGAAAACATCAGGATTGAGACAAACAATAACACTGGCTAGTCGGTGATTAGAAATTCTAATTCTAAACTATATTTTTCTTCTGCATTGAGTTGAAGACCGTTTCCATATAAATTATTGGAGAAGGAGATGGCAACCCACTCCAGTATTCTTGCCTGGGAAATCCCATGGACAGAGGAGCCTGGTTTGGGCCACAGTCTATAGGGTAGCAAAGAGTTGGACACGATTGAGCCTGCACGCCTGGCTCTTTATAAATTCTACTTATTAGTATGAGTTCTGTTCTTTAGAATAAAATTGGTTGAAATCTAATTTTTTTTTTCCTACTCACTGGCCCTGTATTATTTGAATGAAGGTTATCTTTCTATTAGAGGACAAGAACAAGGTTACTCATTAAAAATTCACCCACAGTGCACTGCCCAATGTGGGGATGTTAATCAATTTGTTCCTTCCTCCCCTGCTTCGGTTGACACAATTCTTTTGGAGCAAGCTTCGTTTGCACAACATTCTTGACTTTGATCATTGGTTGAACAGGTACTTCAGGCTTTTCTGCTTTCTCTTAAAAAGCCATGTGGTATCAGGGTAGGGGGTGGTTCTAGAATACAGAACGAGATCTAATTTCTTTTTCACAGAGAAGGTTATGAAAAGATGGTATATTGTCACTTGTCCCACCTAGACTTGAAGTTCACTGAGGGCTGAAATTCAGGAAAGCAACTAAGTATCATTAATCATCATTGTTAATGTTGTAATAGCAGCAGCAAGCATTTATCCAACTTAGGGCAAGGCGTCATCCTAAGTACTTTCACTTTTCATCTTTATAATGACCCAAATCGATCATTACAAATATCCCCATTTTAAAGCTCATGAAGAATATATACCATAGTTGCCTGTTTATTAGCATAACAGTTTTTTTGGGGGGAGGGATTTGTGTGTTCATGTTTTGAGCCCCACTCAGCCATCCCAAGCAAATCATTCACCTAACTGCCCATTTCTAAAAGTCCTAGGACCGGCAGTGAGAGGTTTTGGCGGCCATGGCTCCCAACGTGCCCGCCGCCGAACCGGTCCCAGAGTCTCCTAAAGGCATCCGGGCCGTGCTCTTAGGGCCGCCCGGATCCGGCAAGGGTACCCAGGCACCCAAATTGGCTAAAAACTTCTGTGTCTGCCATTTGGCTACTGGAGACATGCTGAGGGCCATGGTGGCTTCTGGCTCAGAGCTGGGAAAGAAGCTGAAGGCAACTATGGATGCTGGGAAGCTGGTGAGTGATGAAATGGTCGTGGAGCTCATTGAAAAGAATTTGGAGACCCCTCCATGCAAAAATGGTTTTCTTCTAGATGGCTTTCCTCGGACTGTGAGGCAGGCAGAAATGCTTGATGACCTCATGGAGAAGAGGAAAGAGAAGCTTGATTCTGTGATTGAATTCAGCATCCCAGACTCTCTGCTCATCCGGAGAATCACAGGAAGACTGATTCACCCCCAGAGTGGCCGCTCCTACCACGAAGAGTTCAACCCCCCAAAGAAACCCATGAAAGATGATATCACTGGGGAACCCTTGATCCGTCGATCAGACGATAATGAGAAGGCCTTGAAAATCCGCCTGCAGGGCTACCACACTCAAACCACCCCGCTGGTGGAGTACTACAGTAAACGGGGGATCCACTCCGCCATCGATGCATCCCAGACCCCTGACGTCGTGTTTGCAAGCATCCTAGCAGCCTTCTCCAAAGCCACATCCTAGTAACAGAAGGCCAGGCGAGACTGCACCACTGTTCATCACCCCACCGCATGGTCCCTGCTCTTAGGTGCTGGGCAGAGGGAGGGGCGGTCAGGGTACGGATGGAGAGGGAGGATTGGTGAGGGCTCAAGACGGGGGAGCAGCTGTGCTGCCATGAAGCAATTTCTTTTACATGGAGTAGGACTCTTAAAAGTATAATTGGAGGGTATAAATAGAAACAAGGAGATGCAGTTTTATTTCTAAGGAATCATGTTTTCATTTACTTTGGACTGGTGACAACTGGACAGGTCTCAGTTCCCTGAGACCTCAGCCTTTATCAGAACCTCATGCTAGCCCAGGAATGTAGGAAATCACACTGTTGTCCTGTCTGTCCCATAGCTTGGAATAGGGCAGGAGTTGATTACTAATCCTAGTTACCCATACCATGAAATTAGAACGTCAAATCTCCACTCGTGAGAGAGACATGGAGTGTGTTCCTGGGGGCAGCATCTCAACAAATCCAGCTTACTGGAGTCATGGGGCAGGCTGGTGTCCCTCCCTTCCATACTCGCCACTGATTTACCAGCCCACCTGCCCTCATGGGTGAGCCCTCGGCAGCCACCCAGCATATGCCACAGTCCTGCACTCTTGCCTTCCTCCATCCACATCGTGTGAAAGGACTCTTTTTAATGAATGAGCAAGTGTCCTAAGCAACATTATCCAAAGACTGTCCTTTCCATCCTCAAACCCTATGACTGGGATCACTCTACAACACTGTGATGTATTAGGTGCCTTTCTTAACTGTCCAAATGCTGCCTTATTTGGCCCCTAAATAAAGTGTGTTAAAAGTTAAAAAAAATAAATAAATAAAAGTCCTAGGACCAAGAGGGGCAACTGTGCCGCCGTCAGGTGGTATTCTAGTTAACTTTAGGTACTTCCTCAGCATTTGCAGTAGTTGCAGGATGACGTGTAGAAGATATTTTGTTCCTCGTTTATATAAATAGGAAGCCAACAGGCAAATGAAGGCCCCCAGCAGAAGAGTGAGAAGAAAAACTTGTTTGGCTGAATTCTCTCTGCTCTTCACTTGTCAATTCAGAATGGCTTTCAGTCTTAGACTGAGACCTCAGCCCAATGCAGCGATTGTGGTGATCAGCTTCCTATATGCTGATAGGGGTAGAGAATTTAATTACTAGAAGTACGGTGACATCTCAGTAACTTTTATTGTCTTCTCTCCTATTCCATTTTCGTTTTCTCCTTTTTAAATTAGAGACTAATTTCTAATCTTAAATGTTAACATGTACTGGCTTTAAACAGAAAGTCTTTCGAAGTATTGATGATATGAACAGTTCACCTGTACTCTCTTCTAGACTCCTTCTCTGTGTTAATATACAGAAATACATAAGTGTTAGTCACTCAGTCTTGTCCAACTCTTTGCGACCCCATGAACTGTAGCCCTCCAGGCTTCTCTGTCTATGGGATTCTCCAAGCAAGAATACTGGAGTGGATTGCCATTCCCTTCTCCAGAGGATCTTCCCGACCTAGGGATCAAACCTGGGTCTCCTGCATTGCTGGCAGATTCTTTACCATTTGAGCTACAGGGAAGTCCTTATAGAACTACAAGGATGGATATATATTCATAGACATCACTTAATAGAGAAATGGGATCTGTAACTTTAAAAAAAAATAAATTTAGCCTAGTGTTTTGTGGACATGTCTCAATGTAAGAATCTAAAAATCTTCCTTCCTTTTTAAGTATTGCATTATGTTCTATGGTATGGCTATATCAAAATTTTATGTAACTAGGCCCCTACTCGTGATGGGCCAATTTTTGCTCTTAATAAATGAACATTTTTGTACTTACGTAAATGTGAAATTAGAGCTAAGATGAATTTCTAGAAGTGGAATTGCTGAATCAAAAGGAATGTGCATTTTAAATCATCATGTGTTACCACATTGCCTTTCTAGAGTGTTATGCCTGTTTACATTCCCACCAATGGTGTGGAAAAAACCCTTTCTTTGACACTCTGGGTATGTTTTCAAAATTTTCATCTTCTCTAATCTGATGTGAAAAAAACATGTTTCATTGTTTAATATAGGCTTCCTTTCTTAAAGGAGGAAGTTAATTGCAGCAAAATAAACTCATTTCATAAATCTGTCTCAATGCCAGGACAGTTTCAGCTGATTTTACATGCTGGTATTCATGGTACTATCAGATTAGAAAAATGGGCCTTGTCTGGAAAAGTATACACATAGGAGATATGAATGAATGAAAATGTAACACAGTAGTGGTCCTAAGGTGATGAAAGATGTGATGTCACACACACACACACACACACACACACACACACACACAAACTCTTCTGTTCAGTGACAAGGCATTACTAAGTAGGAAAAGAAACAAAACAGTTTAGACAAGTGACAGCTGAAACGGTTGTGACCTCTAAAGCACAATTTTCTGAACATTTAAGTTGACAAAAGGTTGGTTAGGATGTGGATTTCAGATATGCACCAGGCCTCTTGGAATCAGGCTAGACAGTCACTGCCCTGTTTTGTGGGAATAAATAGCTCTATGTTAACTGAAAGCCTCAATGGTTTTGAATCATTTCCCATCCCCAGGAAGGAGGTCCTTTTGGCTCACCTCTTCTGGAAGGCATGTGTGTTGTTAGCCACATGAATTTAGGATTTTAATTCAGTGTTTTTGGCCCTCTATTTCCCTTTAAAAAAGAAATCAAGGAAGGACAAGCAGGAACATGCGAGTACCTACTAGGTAAAATGTGTGTGGTGTGTGTGTGTGTGCGCGTGAGTGTGGTGTGTGTGTGCGCCCGTGACTGCATGTGTGCTCAGTCGTGTCTGACTCTTTGTGACCCCATGGACTCGCCAGGCTCCTCTGCCCTGGAATTTTCCAGGCAAGAATACTGAAGTGGATTGCCATGCCCTCCTCCAGGGGATCTTCCCCACCCAGGGATCATCTACATCTCTTGCGTCTCTTGCATTGGCAGGTGGATTCTTTACCACTGTGCCACC
Organism: Antilocapra americana; assembly: GCA_007570785.1. Classification (NCBI taxonomy): domain Eukaryota; kingdom Metazoa; phylum Chordata; class Mammalia; order Artiodactyla; family Antilocapridae; genus Antilocapra; species Antilocapra americana. The sequence continues at coordinate 9,161,206 of ML664180.1, read as the reverse complement.
TGGAAAGCCCAGGTAATATGTGTATTGTAAGAGAACTGTTTTCCCCCATTTTCTCTTACCCTGCAGTTTACAGATCAAGAAACCAGTGCAGAATTAAGTTGCTTGCCCGAGATCCATACTCTTCGTTCCTAAATCATAGGGTAGCTTGGATGAGACAAGAAACAATCTGTGAAAATATATAACATATTGCCTAGCACATTGGATGCACTCTCTAAATTTTATTTGTTAGCATGAATAATGGATGAGGCCCGTGTTAGGTTTTTATGATCCTAAAAGTTTCTGAATCTGAACAATATCTTTATAATGCAAAACAGACAGCTGTTTTTTTTTTTATTAATGTACAGGAAAGGTTATTTTAAAGAAGATGTAAGTAGCAAATGACTTAAAAAAATCCAAGAGATTCCAGAGACCAGAATGGACATGCATAATCTGAATACACTGGTCGCCATACCCCCAGGTTGAAGGGACTGAGGGATGCTATAAACTTTCAACTCTAACCTCAGGCAAGTTATTTGAGGAAACTAAGGGCTTAGAGTTTAAGAGCTCTGGTTTACAAACACCTGGAAGCTTCAAGTGCACTTAGTATATATTCAGATACTGAAACTGAGTTCAAGCCCAGACTACTTAGTTCAAAAATGGGTGTTCTTTCACCTTCCTCCTGCATCTTGCTTGTGGAGTTACTAGTATTCCCTAGAGGATATTAGTCTTCTAATTGTTTCCAAGTGAGTCCTGGGTGCTGAGGGTAACTAATGAATGAGGGACTAAAGCAAAGAGATCTTTCCTGCCACTGGGAAAAAGTTTTCTAGCTGTAATATTTGCTTTCCTGGGTACTATGTGAAATACAGATCACTTTAAATATGGAATGGTGTCTAGTTTTATGGTTTATGGGATTGATAATCTTCAGAGGGAACAATAGGAGTATTTTCAGTTTGTTAAAGGTTCTAGTATTTTCTCATGCTTTCATTCTAATAACATGGAAATCATGATGAGATTTGGGGGATGCAAGCAAGGATAGTGTCTCCATCAGGCTTTGGTTTAAATCTCAATTCCTATACTTGCCAGCCATGGGAATGTGGGAGGGTACGTTACCCAACTGCTTTGTGTGAAGTGGGAATAATACCATCTCAGAGTTGCTGTGATGATTAAATAAGATAATTTTTAGACGCACACCACAGCTATCACAGGAGCTTGACAAATACTCTCATTCCCGTCATCATCTCCTCCTTTCTCCTGCCTCTCGTGTAATGAATATTTCAGTTCTAGGCTGCTGGTCCTCAGACTAGCAGCATCAGCAGTAGCTGTGAACCTGTTTGAATGATTAAGTCTTGAGCCCCCACCCTGGACTTACTGAATCAGAAACTCTGAGGGTAGGGCCCAGCGAGCTGTTTCAGTTCCTTCTCTAGCATGTTCTGATGTCCTGGTCCAGGGTATTTTGCAGAGCACTCTGGGTGAAGCACATACGAGTTGCTCCCTATCTCGTGCTATGAAATAATATGCTCCCTCTGGCTCTTTTGCGACCACTGACAGACATTTATGAAATAACTGGTTATGTGGCTTTGACTTGTGATCTTTGCTTTGATAGTCCAATTTGCTAGAATATGGTGCTAACTTAGAGCATTTGGAAAGAGCCAGTTTAAGGATAGTAACTAGTTTAGAATTTAACAAGAAAGTCAAAGCAGTCTTAGCTATGTAGGCCTATGGATTTACTAAGAGAAAGAAAAGGAAGACTGGTTCAAATTATAGCAATTAAAAAAAAAAGCAGCACATGAAACCCTCCTAGTTCTAGATACTTGCTGTGTAGGAAATGTCAAAGAGATTCACATTTTTGCAGAATAAAGTCCTGGGGGAAAATTATGAGGTGAGAATAGTTGCAATTTTGTTACCACCTAAGTTATATGTAGCTAGACATTCTGATTTTGCTACGGATAATTGGCTAAGATCATTTCAAGTTAATTTTGAATAAAACAAGATTGCTCATCTTCAGTCTAGCCACTGTGGATCTTTGTCCAACTTTTACAGAGTTCAGGTTTCTTAAATCTGATAAATTCTCCTTTGAGCCAAGGAGGAAGTTTGTAAGGCAACTAAGTAGGTCTGTTAGTAAACCGAGGATTGTTGTTGTTATTCAGTTGGTCAGTTGTGTCCAACTCTTTGTGACCCCATGAACTGCAGCACACCACACTTCTCTTTTGTTCATTATCTCTCAGAGCTTGCTCAAACTCATGTCCATTGACTCGGTGATGCCATCCTACCATCTTGTCCTCTTTCGTCCCCTTTTCCTCTTGCCTTCTCTCTTTCCCAGAATCCAGATCTTTTCTAGTGAGTCAGCTCTTTGTATCAGGTGGCCAAAGTATTGAAGCTTCAGCTTCAGCATCAGTCTTTCCAATGAATATTCAGGGCTGATTTCCTTTAGAACTGACTGATTTGATCACCTTGCTGCCCAAGGAACTCTCAAGACTCTTCAGCATCATAGTTTGAAAGCAGGGATATTTAGTTCCTAATCATCACTCTGTGTAGAGAAAGACTATCCTCTTGAAAAAATTAACAGCATCACTGTTGTTCAACTTCTGGGTCATTGATGTGAGTTATTATGCACGCTGGCTTAATAGATTATATCCTGTAGAAAAAAAATGTAGTGGACAGTAAATTAGCTTCATTTTCTGATTTATCCAGTGTAAATATTCTTTTTAAAAATTTCAATATTTAGATAATTGTTCATTGATGTTATACCCATTAATCTTAATTGATAAGACTTAATTTTGCTATAGGCTATGCAAACACTGATTTTAATACTAATACAGATATTGAAGTCTTATATAAAATATAACACACATGATTCCTGCTTTAAGGAACGTTAATATCTGAGATTTAGTGAATGGCACTTTTCTTTTTAGCTTAAAAATTTATACGCATTTGTTATGAAATTTTCCAAACGTGCAACAAAGATGAAAGAATTTTAACAGTGAGTATCTATATTCCTACCACCTCTCTGATTCTAACATTAGCTTTTTACTCTCCTTGCTTTGTCACACATCTGTATATCCATTGATCCTTTTATGCTTTGATGGTGTAGTTTTAATACACTGAATTCTCTAGCAGAGGGTAAGCACTGCATTCTCCAGTTGTTTCCTTAGGTTGGTTGAATGGTCGTATTGTATGCAGATAATTTGCACAGCCTTACATCAAGGCTAAAGGAGCTTCTTGACCCTTTAATAATTGGGGATTTTTTTCCTGTGTTGCTGAAACCTCCTGTGCATTCTGAGAGAGTCAGAGATGTTGAGAGTTCAAACTGGGACTCTACAGGGGCACAGGTCGAGGAGGAAGAAAGTGATAAATGAGTTCAGTGGAATCCACCCATGTTTCATCTGGGATGTGCTTATGGTCTCACTGCCTGTCCTGGCCCTGTTGGCTGGGTCCTTGGGGCTGGCTGAGGGCTGGCAGTTCTGGGGTCTAATGGTTCTTTGGAGGAAATGGAAGTATGCAAACTTGGCAAGCTTTCTTGTTTGTTTTTTTCCCACCCCCGGAACCGTTGGTTACTTTTCTGAGTGTTCTGTGTCATAAGGTAACACTTGCTACAGATCTCCTTGGAGCTTGTACCAGAAGTGGGGCCTCCCTCTGTCCAATAAAGCAGCACGGGTGGGACAAAAGGTAAGACTTGAGAAAGGTCAGCTGGAGAGTTAATGAATTACTCCTGTTGGAAGCAGGTCTTTACACTCCCGGTGCCTGCTGCCTGCTCTGACTGAAACGTTCTTCCAGTTTAGCAGATTTAATTGGCTTCATTGTGAGGACTGGACAGGACTGTGGCATTTCCAATGGATTTCTCTTCAGAGCTATTACTGTCATTAAGTTTCTTAATTTAGATGTTTCATGATCACTTGAGATAAAGATAGAAGCGTTTGATCACTCTTGCCTGGTGGGAACTGGAGGTGCTTTTGACTGGGGCCCAGATTTAATCTCCCATATTGAATGACTGTTCTCAGACGTAAAGGGTGGATCTTAGTACCCTTTTCCAGAAGAAGGAACAGCACTATTTTAGGGTAAAATATTCCAAGATACTTTAAATTTTCATAGGTATTTAAAATTTGCATATACAATTTCCCCTTTTAACTTCCTTTACTGTTTCTTCTGGGACTAGTTGATGATGCATGCTCCTGAGCTAAGTTGCTTCAGTCTTGTCTGACTCTTTGTGACCTGTGGTCTGAATAGCGTGCTAGGCTCCCCTGTCCATAGGATTCTCCAGGCAGGAGTACTGGAATGGCTTGTCATGCTCTTCTTGAGGGGATCTTCCCAACCCAGGGATTGAGCCTGGGTCTTTTATGTTCTCTGCACTGGCAATCAGGTTCTTTACCACTGGCACCACCTGGGAAGTCCCTTGTATTTTTTATAAAAGTGTTGATTAGATAGGAGTCCTTCCTTCCTATAGAGACCATGCCTCTGAATTTTCCAAATGATGTAAAAGCAATAATGATAGACATTTTTTTCTTTCATTAGACTTGAGGGCATAGATGGTATTGAACCTAGTGGTTCTGACTTGGTTGCACATTGGAATCATTTTGAGAGTTTAAAAATACTGATGCTAGTTCAGCAAGGTTTCAGAATATAAAATACAAAAATCCACTGTATTTCTATACACTGGCAAAGAATAATATAATGGCATTAAGACATCATTTCTACTTAAAATCAAAAGGAATAACATATTAATCCTTGGAAATAAATTTAACAAAAGTACAAAGCTTATACTCTGAAACTACAAAATGTTGTTTAAAGAAATTAAAAAAGAATGTAACTTAATTTAATTAACTAAATAGATACCCCATGTTTGTGGATTAGAAACAAGACTTACTATTATTAAAAATGACAGTATTCCCCAAATGGGTCTACAGATTTAACACAGTTCCTATCGAAATCTCAACTGTCTTCTTGGCAGAAATGGACGTGCTGATCTTACAATGTATGTGGAAATTTGATGGACCTAGAACAGTCAAAACAATTTTGAAAAAGAAGCAAAAAGTTGGAGAACTCACATCCTGCTTTCAAACTTATTGTAGTGCTGTGGTAATCAAAACTGTGTGACACCGTCAAACGGACAGACAGATAGATCAACAGAATAGAACTGAAAGTCCAGAAGTAAATTCTCATGTTGTCAGTTGCTTTTAATCAAGAGTGCCAAGGCAGTTCAAAGGGGACAGAATAGTTTTTCAACAAGAAACAACTGCCATTTGCAAAAGAATGAAGTTGGACTGCTTTCTTACAGTTGACAAACAGTAACTCAAAATGGATTATAGACCTAATTTAAGAGCTAAAACCAAAAAACTCTTAGAAGAAAATAGAAAAATTTAATGACTTTGGTTTAGGCAAAGGATGAACAAAAGAAAAAAATTAGACTATCAAAATTAAATACCTTTATACTTCAGTGGACACCATCCCGCAAGTGAAAAGATAACCTTCAGAATGCAAGAAAGCATTTGCAAGTCACATCAGATAAGGGGCATATGTAGAATAAAGAACTCTTAGAATTCAATAAAAACACAAAAATGGGCAAAGGATCTGAATAGGCATTTCTCCAAATTACCAATAAGTACATGAAGAAGTCCTCAAAATCATTTGCCATCAGAGAAATGCAAATCAAAACCACAGTGAGATACCTCTTTGCAAAGATTAGAATAGCTAGAATAAAAAAGACAAAAACAAATTCTGGTGAGAATTTGAAGAAAATTCTCCTACTGCTGGTAGGAATGTAAAATGATGCAACTGCTTTGGAAAAGAATCTAGCAGTTCTCCAAAAGACAAGCATAGAGTTATTCAATATCATATACCACATCTACTCCTAAGTGTATAACTAAAAAAAATGGCAACATGTGTCTACTGTTGAAAGAAACCAGTCACCAAGGACCACATATTGTGTAATTTCATTTATGTGAAATATCCAGAACAGGCAAATCCACAGAGGAAGAGGGTAGACTGGCAGTTGCCTAAATCTGGGATGGGAGGATTTGAGGGGCGGGGGATGGAGAGTGACTACTAATTGGCTTGGGGTTTCTTTTGGGATTATGAAATGTTTTAAAATCGATATGTTAGTTGTACAACTCTGTGATTATATTAAAAGTCCAAGTGACTAAAAGCCATTAAATGGGCAAATTATATGGCATATGAGTTATAGCTCAATAAAACATATGCACATATAAAACTTATATATACATATGTATATGTATAATCCATGAACTTGGGCAAACGCCAGGAGATGGTAAGGGACAGGGAGGCCTGACCTGCTGCAGTCCATGGGGCTGCAAAGGGTTGGATACAACTGGGTGGCTAAAAGCAACAACTATATATGTATAATACACATGTGAACATATTTTTGTTGTTGTTGTTGCTTTAGTTGCTAGGTCGTATCTGACTCTTTACGACCCCGTGGACCGTAACCTTCCAGACTCCTCTGTCCATGGGATTTCCCAGGCAAGAATACTGGAGTGGGTTGCCATTTCCTTCTCCAGGGTATTTTCCTGACCCAGGAATTGAGCCCACATCTCTTGCATTGGCAGGTGGCTTCTTTACCCCGAACCACCAGGGAAGCCCATGTACATATTTATATACTTGTATATGCACATAAGGAATGAGAAGAATAAACACGGCAGTATAAAGCCAGCAAGAGAAGTAAGGGAAAGCTATTTTTCTTTACTGTTTCATTATTATTATTATTTTTTAATTAAGATGTCTTTAGACATGTTTAACTGCCAAAGGAGAACTCAGATAGGGAACAATTCAAGACACAAGAAAGAAAATAGATGATCAAGAGAGTCAATTTCCTGAAAGGCAGGAAATGGAAACTAGAAAATAGTGGAGTTGGCCCTGGAAGGTGGTAGTGGCTCATATGTGTCAAACAAGAAAACCCAAAGACTGCAGGCGGATGGGCTTAATTTCAGAGATGGGAGCTGACTTCTGCTGCAAAGCTGCGAGGTGATAGATTCTTGCTTCCAGCTCCTGCAGAGGTCTTGCTGTCCACCATGTGCTAGATGCTTCTGATGGGTATTTCCAGAGAATATGAAGAGACATAGGATACGATCCAGACCTTGACCGAACCCCTGGGTGACTGGCAAGACACACAAGTTCACAGTCTCCTGCAACGTAGGGTGATCCAGGTTTCCATGTACAATATGCTTCAGTTGTTAGCATCTGGTATCACCTAAGGTGTTGATGGGGTTATTGGCAAGTAGGGAGGAAAATCCAAGTCTTTCAGAGGATTGAGGGAGAGGAGGCGGTCGTATAGTTTATGAAATCCTCTTTGGAGGGCCTGTTGTTCTGATATGTCCTCAAGGGGAAATGCCGTACCACCAGCCCTCCTGTTCTCTACCTTCTGATGAATTTATATGGATTCCTTTGGAGGGGAAAATAATTTGAACCCCAATATTGAGAGATTTTAAAATCATTTTTATTTTAGTCTCCCTTAAACTGATACAAACGCCACTTTAAGCACATTTAGACTTGGATCCCTTAAACAAGAACATCAGAGTAAATGCATAAGCTGAATATTAATGAAAATTGCTTTTGTTCAGTCACTAAGTCAGATCTGACTCATTGCGACCCCGTGGACTGCTGCACGTCAGGTCTCCCTGTCTTTTACTATCTTCACTTTATAGACCAATGAAATTTAATGTTAACTTAACATTAATATGAAGGATGATGTTTAGTTTCCATTAAATCACTTTTAGCATTTAGGCTCTGGATTTGGTGTGTTCCTGTTAACAAGTAGCAATTCAGTGATCTTGCCACCTTTCTGTGCTGGAATCTTGATTTGTACAGCTTAGGCTTGGCCCAGACACCTCCTCCATAGTTTTATTTTATCTGCCTCTGACAATGAAAGTATGCGTACTTGGAAAAACAGGTCTGTAGCACAAACACTAGTGTGAGCATTGAGGCTGAGTAGACATGGCTGTTCTCTTTTATTCATATCATTAAATAAACATAAAACGGGGGAAAAAACTCTTGCCGTGGAGAACTAAGCTCCCAGGAATGCACCTTTGCACCTGGTTTGAAACATACTGTGTTAGCTGGGCACCAGGGTCTGAGAGCAGACAGGCTGGGCGTTGTATCAGGTTGGGGTCCAAGACAAGGCTTTCTCGTATCAGAGAAGCTTAAGGATGAGAAATGTAAAACCTAAGATCTTTTTTTAACATTAGTTATGGCTTGTTGTTTGATTTGGAGCTTCTTTATAGCCACCTGATACTGGATTTTCCTATTAGTCTTCTGATGTCGTGGTTGGCAAAGAGGTATGAAGGGGATCCCTGTCACTAGGAATATAATATCTGTAAAAAGCCAAGGTTTCTGAAAGGGTTTTTATAAGAAAAAAATTTTAGGGTCACGCTATATCAGGAAACGACTTACTGCTTAGCTATAGATTGTTGATTTATTTGAGTGTTTTCGGACCGTTATACGTGTCCAAGCCAGGATGTCCTGGGTGTGTTAAAAGACTTTTGAATTGGGAGAGATACCATCTTGAGTTTACTAATAATTTAGGTCAACAGCATCTAACAAAGAAGGCTTTATTCTTGGATCCTGTGCAGACATCATAGTCTAAACCGAAGTAAACAGAATCCTGGCTTCAGTAAGAGCTGTTATTTAGAACACATTTGAGACATTGTGATGTAATTGTGTCCTGAGGCTGAGAAATGTTAGTCTCCATTTTATTAAATATCCATTTTAGTGTACAGCCTTGTACCAGCGATGATCAAAAGCAAAACAGATACTTACTCAAGGCCAGTCTAGATTTGGCCTTAAAGATTTTCCCCTTATCACCTCCTTTCCCAGCCATTGCTGAGCAAGGGGTGGGAAACCCTAGGTCAATAGGTCATCAGCTCAGCTTCAAGCCATGCAGGCTGCCAGCTCTCTTTTGCCTTCAGAACCCCAGCCCCTGCATCTAGAGGTGGCCAGGGACCTGGTGGTCAATTTAAACTTTCAATTAATGACACCTCTTACTTCTTTTCTCGCACCCAAACCTATTACCCTCTTACCTCCCCTCCCCATCCTCTTGGAGGCACATCTCTCCTTTTTAAAAATTCAGTTTATTTATGTATTTTTGACTGTGCTGGGTCTTCGCTGATACATGGGGGGTTTCACTAGCTGCACCTAGCAGGGCCTACTCTCCAGTTGCAGCGCTCAGGCTTCTCACTGCGGAGGCTTCTCTCTTTTGCACAGCATGGGTTTAGAACACAGGCTGGGTAGTTGTGGCCCACAGGCTTAGTTGCCCTGCAGCACGTGAGGTCTTCCCAGGCCAGGGATCGAACCCGTGTCCCTGGCATTGGCAGGCAGGTTCTTTAACCTCTGGACCACCAGGGAAGTCTGGGGGTCGCATCCCTTCTGGGACTTTCATTTCTGTGTGCCTGCCTAGAGTTCAGAGACATCTGTTCCATTCTCTTCTTTACATTTGCTGCCCCTCTCAGTTTTCATGTACTTTTTGTCATGGAGGACTCTCCACTTCCCTGAGAGTAGGTTAGGCAGGTGGTACCGTCCCATTTTATAACTGTGAGTGCTGCAGGGAGAGAGGTTAATGACTTGCCCAAAATGCAGAGGAGACTTTAGAGCTGGTACTTCAATCTTAAAAATTCGAATTCGGTTCCATCAACCAAATTCATGGTAGTGCTTTTTTCCTTAGAAGAAAAATCTTTAATAAAGCTCTAACCTAGTGACAGAGAACAACTGTACATGTAGTATACATACACACATATGCGTACTGTAATTCTGGTGGTGGATACATAGCTTTGTCTGAATGTTGTAGCTCTTTTGCCATGTCTGCCTGATAGATGAGAATACCTCATGAAGAATGTCCTTTGATAAACTGGAAAATAGCATCCTTGGAAGGGAAGGGACCTAGAAGAAACCCCTTTATGGAAAGACTCCGTTTTACATAATTCGTAGACTTTCAGGGTTGAAACAGACAGGTTATCTGGCTCAACAGATGTTTGATGGTTAAATCCTTGATTAAATCTCATCTGAGTCCTTGAGTGCTATGGAATGATTTTGAGGAACAATCCTTATTGTTACACATGATCTTAATGGCCTGAAGATGTTTCTATGTTCTATCAAACTAAGTGAAACGCTGATGCTTTAGAAGGAGAAATCATTTCTTTCTTGTGTCATCAAGGTTTTTGAAAAGTTCAATTTTTGCAACATTTTCCCTTAGACTATATTAGCTCTTATGAAAATTGCCTGTTTAGACTTCTGTTTAATGCCATCATTTAATGGCATGTGGTTTTTTAAAATGTGACTAGATGATAATAGTTTTCTTTTTTCCGTGTTTCTCTGTTTTTATTTACAAGCTCGATGCCATTTCTCCCAGAATTGTTAACCATTTTACGTAGGTTTGGTTTGTGTAATGTGCACAGGGGTTCACATGATTGCTTTTGGTTCTTCTGTGCTTTAGTCAGAGGTAGTAAAGAAGAGAGAGAGGGTTTGAGATTAAATTTTAGTGAAAGCTAATAGAAGACATATAATGAACATAGGGTGCTTGAAAATTCAGTAGAGCCGGTTGTTTCCCTCTTTGCCTTAGTGATGGAGTGTTGGGTGCCAGGGCCGTAGCATCACTTTGCAACTTGTACTTACAAATTTCTATCTTGAACCAATATTTCTCATAATTTTTTTTAAGGGATCATATACTTACAGCCTGTACTCAGTGTACACAGCTCTAGTTTCTCTCCTCAAAGCGTGGGTCAGATAATATCATGGTCATGAGCGCCTTCGTGGGAAGCTTCAAAAGTCGTTGGTTTGTGTATTGTGGTTGCAGCCTTCCTAAGAGCATTACCTTAGCAAATAGAGCATCCATTATAAACTCCTGGGATAGCTTAGACTTCGGCTTTACAAATTTACAATAGAAGTTGAAATGAATTTTTTTGCCTTTAAAGATACACGTAGTCTCTTTAGTTCCTATTTAAGTCTTTTCTATAGATTCTAAACAGTTCTACAGAGAGCGTTGAATAGAGGTGTGTGTTCTGTTGTAAATGTCTGCTCTGTTTCTGGAACTTCTCTACCACAAGTGGTTTAACTGTTTCCTGAAGGGAGCAGAGAAAGAATAATCTCACAAGACTAAAAGATTAACATTTCTCCACAAAGTTACTGGAAGTCTAAGACTAGGTGAGTGAGTGAGTGAAAGTTGCTCAGTTGTGTCTGGCTCTTTGCGACTCTTTGGAATTCTCCAGGCCAGAATACTGGAGTGGGTAACCGTTCCCTTCTCCAGGGAATCTTCCCAATCCAGGGACTGAACCCAGGTCTTCCACATTGCAAGCGGATTCTTTACCAGCTGAGCCACCCGGGAAGCTCAAGAGTACTGGAGTGGATAGCCTGTCTCATCTCCAGTGGATCCCAACCCAGAAATCAAACTGGGGTCTCCTTCATTGCAGGTGGATTCTTTACCAGCTGAGCTACCAAGAAAGCCAAGACCAGGTGAAATGCAGTAAAAGTATGACTTAAGTATCCTGCATTTTGCACATTTCCAAAGGACTTCCATGTACAAAATTCTAGGTTTGTGTGTATGAGTGTTTTAAACCCTAGGAAGTAGCCATAATAGGTATTGCTATCCCTATTTTAAAAGTGAAGGGAATGTTAGACATTGAGAGAGTAGCATGGAAACATATACACTACCATATGTAAAACAGCCAGTGGGAAGTTGCTGTATGCTGCAGAGGGCTCGAAGGGGTGCTCTGTGACAACCTCGAGGGTGAGATGAGGTGGGAGGGAGGTTCCCGATGGAGGGGACATGTCCGTACCTGTGGCTGATTCATGCTGATGTATGGCAGAAAGCAACACGCTCTTGTAAGGCAATTATCTTCCAATTAAAAGTTTTTAAAAAATGAAGGGAGGCCAGTCTGGGTCATGGTTTAGGTAGTGTTCCCCCTGTCACCTACAGAGTGGCGCTGAGGCTGGAGCCCAGGTATTAGCATTTGATGCTCATTGTACCATTCACTTTGTTTTTCTCAGATGTCTTCCCCTTGAGCCTAGAGACCGTACATTTTCACTTTCTAGTTCAATTTCAAGTGGCAGCTGGGATCTAGTGGCAGGTGAAAGGTCGAGAGGTCCTCAGGAGCAGAGCTGGGTGGACAAGGCTTTGCATCATTTACTCATGGGTCCCTTAGTGTGACGTTAGGTTTCTTGAGCTACTTGTGTACTCCCTCTTGAGTTTTGCCTGTACATTGAAATTCTTCCTTACGTTTCCTTGCTACTGCTTTTTTGACTTATTCTTCCTCGTACTGGAGCCCATATTTGGCACAGTAACCCCAAGATCAAGTGGATGTTCACTCTGCTCTTGGGCAGAAAAATTAAAATTAAAATATTATATCTATATGTGGTTAATTGTAGGGGAAGAGTGACTTAAGAGGACTCTGTTCTCAGATATTGTCTATTTTCCAATTCATACTAAATCATCTTTTATTCCCCAGTTCCTACTAAATCATATGCATTTCCCATTGTCTTTAAACATCATTTGAAAGTACTTTTCTTGATTCCTCAGCATTCAGTTGCTGGAATTTAGCATAATTTACTGATGAGTTTTTCTATTTTGGATAATGAGGCTATTTTCTAGTTTTCTCTGTGATAAAAATGATTGACTCCTTGAAGAAGGGAATTTTTAAGTATTTAGAGAGTAAAAAATTTGGTTTAAGTGGTTTGCCTTAGTCATTAATTCATTAGTACATTGTAGCAGTAATTTCAGTCAGATAAATATTAATACATGATTATTTTTCTAAAATAATAAAGTTGTGATAGTTTTAGTTTCAGATGGGGAAAATGCACAAAGATGGTCAATGAAAGGAAAAGACTTCACAATTATGTCGTTAGGATTTATTTACTAGTTAAGCTTTTACTACTGACACCAGTTTGTCCTTCATGTTGTATTACTTATTGGGTTTCTTATTTCCTATAGAACTTTTTTTTTCTCAGATTCTACTCAAACCCTCCCATTTTGCATCTGCCAAGGCCCACAGTTCTTGGAGGGTCTCATCTGAGGGTCTCAGGTTGTCTTTGACATTTCCTTTTCCAGGTGCATTTGCTATTGAGAGTATTTGTAGATAAGCCAGTGCCTTAATCTTATTTTGATTCTGTTTGGAGAGCTTAACATGAGTTCTGCTTCTGAGCAAATTTGAGAGAGAGGATCGCTGGGTAAAAGTGGGGCTAGGAAGTCACATGAGGTTTTTCTTTTTGAAGTACAGAGAAGGCTTTTGCCGTTAGTGCAACAGAGGGTTTCTCCTCTTCCCAGTCTATGGTGGATAAAATGTGTGAGCATACAGGAATTTGACCTGTTACCTTGGATAAACTCAATATTCTTAGGATGAAGTCATACATCATTAATTATCTGTCTCTGCATTCTTTCCAGAGTGATGGCACTTGGTATTCACACTCATGATAACTTTGGTTTCCTGAGTGCAAGAGCCCCAGGACTGCCAATTAAGGAAGAAGAGGCAGTGGCAGTTATATAACCTTGGGGCTTCTGTAATGTGGTGGGTAATTGTCTTTTTTCTTCTCAACTTCTAGTGTCTGAAACAGTACATGCAGCTGGCAATCCGAGAAGGATGTGGGTCTCCCATCACTTGCCCGGACATGGTGTGCCTAAACCATGGGACCTTGCAGGAAGCTGAGGTACGGATGGGTGCCCTGATCTTCCCCTTTTCCTGTTGACATGATTTCCCAGGATCTTGGCTCTTTATGTACATCTCTACCAGGGAGTCTAGAAACAAAATACAGGGGTTAACTTTTTAAAGGAGTACTTTATTGCTACATACCTTGGATTCTTTATAGAGGCTGTTAAAGCACTTATTTACTTTGGTTCTATTTATAAATGCCCTCAGAGTGTTGAAGAAGTTCTAGAACAGGCTAAGGTGCTAGAAATCCAATTTACCAAAAGTGAGCTTGGACGCTGAATAGTCAGTGGCCTGGGGATTTTTAATACTTCAAAGATAAACAGATGACTGATTAGCCGTAGTTATAGATAACATAAATTATTATGATTCTGCAGAGGTAGCCTGCGTGGAACCATTTCTAAACAGCGGAGAAGGGCCTTTCATTCAGTGTTTATCAGATATAGGAATTTTTTTTTTTGAATGAGTTCTTCTCACTGTGACATGTCTCTTTGTTTTTTCAATCCCCAGTTAATAGCTTGCCCTTAAATCAGCTTTTAACTTTCAGGTTGTGCTCACTTCAAGTCTTGTATGCCTTCACGTAGTTGCTTTCTCAGCCAATATACTATCTAATACTTTCAATAGATTTATAAAACTGAAGCTCAGAGTGTCTAAATAACTTGCTCAAGAGTGCCTATCTAAAAGGCAAAAGAGTTAGAATTCCAATCCAGTTCTTTCTGACTGATTGCAAGGCTTTAAAAATAGAACTCGGTAGATAAATAGGATGCAGAGTAAAGGTCTTGATAATTGAAAGTTCAATAGAGTGCAAATGTGTGTGTCGGTATATATGTGTGGGTATATATGTATGTGTCTGTGTGCCTGCGTGTGTATGAAGGTGTGTGTATCCATGATACACACATGCTTATACAGACAGATGTGCTTTTACATATATATATATATCTTTTGTAAGTAAAACAGTCAGAAAGATGGTATAGACCATTTTTAACCAATCTGCATCTGGGTGCCCTGTGTTTAGCTTATGAAATACCAAGTAAGTGATACAAGTGAGCACGCTGTGATTTGAGGGGAAGAATAAAAGTAATACATATTGGTTTAGAAGTTGTTCATTTTAGGAAAGTCATGAAATAAATGGAATTTTTAAAACAAAGAGGTAGTATTGAATAGGTGAATCCTGTGGTGAGAAATGTCAACTTTTGTGTGAAAAAATGGGTAGAAGAAAATTAAAAGGGGGAAAGATTCGGTTATCTACCATGAATACTATTGATCTGTGCAACTTGGAAATGGTTTTTAAAAATAAGACCCAGGTTTGCAGGAGTGTCTTTCTAGACATGACCCTTCCAGGAAGCATGCTTCCTTTTTGACTTGCTTCTGTGAGGTCTGATCAGTCAACAGATGTTTATTGAGTGTACAGAGTGCCAGGCTCTTTCCTGGTCAAGATAAAGAGGTGAATAAGATAGTCCCAGTACTGTTATCCTGGAGCTTCTGACTTTGAAGAGAGACATTCAACTGATAATGAGCCAGATAACTAATTATAAGAGCAAAAAGTGTGAGATGGAGCAGGCAGCAGGAGTTTTGTCTGCCATGGAATCTTATTTAATTCTTGTGAGTGAAAGCTATTAAAACATAAATGAAGTGACCTTTCTAAACAAGCCTTTGAAATTAATTACAGTCTCTTTTCTAGATAAGCCTACATGTGGCTATTTGCAACTAATTACAATTAGAAGTTCATTCCTTTGATTGCACTGATCACATTTTAAGTACTCAGTTGCCACATGTGGCTAGTGGCTACCAGGTTGGACAGCGCAGAATAGAACATTTCCCTCTTTGCAGAAAGCTCATTACATAGTGGTGTTCTAGACTGTAAATGAGTGGTAACCATTAGCCATTGAGCCTTTGGACACCAAATGTTAGGGCTAATGTGTATAGATGGGTGACAGGCCATAGTTTGTCCCAGAGATCTCTAGAGCAGAGTCTAACTTTTCTGATTTTCTTAGTACAGACATTCTCTGGTTATCTTCCCCCATAGTTCTTTTCTCCTTCTTAATCTTGACTATTCCCACTGTTCACATTCTCATTCACACTTCTCTAGTGCTGATTCCATTTACCCAGCTTTACTTTAAAAACAGTTTTACTTATAGGCTGCATTAAAAGCAAATAAACCCATAATGGCTCTTAAAAGGGACAAAAGGATATCTGAAAAACAGAACAAAAACATACTCCAAACTAAACTATGGTATATTTCTTATATTCTCCAAAGTCTGTTTCCCATCAGATGAGTAAGAGACACTCCGGGGCATTAAAGGATCATTTCTGTACTCATAGGTCTCGCTAAGAGCCTGCCTGAAGATGGGCGTGAAGTGCAGTGATCAACTGTTCTTAACCAGCTTGACACTATGTTTTTCCCCAGAATAAAAAACAAATGCGGTGGTGGCGACTGTCTCTCGTTTTGGAATTGAGAGATGAGTAGATTATAATGGAGCTATTGGTGGCTTCATCAGTTTATACGGGGCAACTCTTGTCAAAGCAGATACCTCGCACACATGAACTTGGGCTACGCTGTCTCCCCGTCTGACTTGCTTGACATCATGCTTTTCTCATATGCAGTTGTTATCATAATACATAGTTCTTAATCTAAATATTATTGAGTCTATCACACTGGTACATCCAGATTGTGCTTCTCTGCATTCTGTCTCTGACTACTTTTCCTATCATTTTTTAAAAAAACCATTTATTTTTATAGATAACGCATAAATATTCTTTGCTTGTTAAGAATAATTCTGGTTAAGGCTGAGGTTCCCTTTGTGATGCTTCGGTTTGCATTATAATACATGATCCTTCACTGTTCATTTTCTTATAAAATGCATGGAAGTATAAAATTTTTCCTCCTCAAAGGACACCAGGAATTTAAGCCCTTTCCTCTGAACGCGTTCCTATGTAGGTGTAGCTCACAGAGTTGACTCTGCTTCATATATGTGTCTCCTGCAAGCTTTAATGCTTCCAAATTGGCTCAGCCGTGGCTCTTTCCCTTCACTTCAGTTTATCAGGAGTAGCTTCATCAGCAAAGGATTCATTGCCCAATCCAAAACCTGTTTGCTTATGTAAGAAAGAGTGGAAAAGGCAGCTCCCCTTCCATGTTATGGAAGCTGGTGGGAAGTAGTGACTGAAGAACTTGTGTCCTAGACGTGCGCCCACTGGGAGCCAGGGAAAAGGAAAACTTTCCTCTCTTGCATCATCTTGTCCTTCCAGCTGTTGCTCAGCGGTGTTCGATCCAGGAATCTTGTCCAACATGGAATTATGAAAGGCAGGACACAGATGGTTGGTTCTGATAGCATTACTTTAGGCACAGCCTTTGCTTGACGTTAGTAACCCTGTTCAAAAGGCGGTGACTCATTGAAGCAGTTTCCTTACTGTGTTAGGGAAGTAACATAACCATCACTTACAGGGAAAGCATGAACCATATGTCTGGACCATGTCATATTTGAGCCCCAAGCACATAAATGCCTACCATTACAGGACCTGAGAAGTGGGACTTTCTCCTGTTGCGAGCTGGTGGTGGACGGCTGGGAACAGCTTCTCACCCACGCATCCTCCTTCCAAATCCAAGGACACTGAAACAGCCCGCCTTTACTGCTGGCGCTACAGTGTGCACCAGAAGGCGAATGGATGCACTTGTTCTCAAGAACAGGGGCTCCAGAATCGCTGTAGGAAGGGATTCAGGATGAGATGCTCCGGAAAGACTGAGATGAGGGGATGGGGGATGCCAAGAAATTTAAAGCTGCAGTTGCAAAATAAACACAGTTTTTACACATGAAAGTGACAAGTGTTAGTTGCTCAGTCATGTTTGACTCTTTGTGACCCCATGGACTATAGTTTGCCAGGCTCCTCTGTCCATGGACTTCTCCAGGCAACAATAGTGTAGTGGGTTGCCATTCCCTTTTCCACAGTATCTTCTTGACCCAGGGCTTGAACTTGGGTCTCCTGCTTTACAGGTGGATTCTTTACCATCTGAGCCACCAGGGAAGCCCCTTAGTTTTTACTCATATCACATGTTTATTTAGGGTGGTTTTGGTAAGTGAAGTGAAAGTTGCTCAGTCGCGTCCAACTCTTTGTGACCCCATGGGCTATACAGTCCATGGAATTCTCCAGGCCAGAACAGCTACCCAGGAGTGGGTAGCTGTTCCCTTCTCCAGGGGATCTTCCCAACCCAGGGATCGAACCCAGGTCTCCCACATTGCAGGCAGATTCTTTACCAGCTGAGCCACCAGGGAAGCCCAAGAATGCTGGTGTAGGTAGCCTATCCCTTCTCCAGTGGATCTTCCCAACCCAGGAATCGAACCGAGTTCTGCATTGCAGTTGGATTCTTTACCAGCTGAGCTAGGCTGCTGGAATTATAAGAGATCCAGTAGTTCCCCCCAGTCACCCTGTAGCACTGTCTCCACTTGCCCTCTTTTTAAAGTAATTAATTAATTAGACTGTGCCAGATCTTAGTGTGGCATCTAGAATCTTTTAATTGTAGCATGTGGGCTCTTTTTCCCTGACTAAGGCTCAAACCCAGCCCCCCTTCATTGGGAGCACAGAGTCTTAGTCGCTGGACCACCAGGGAAGTCCTACCATCTTTTTACTTAACTCCTTTTCCTCCTGTTATCAAGAGTCTGGCGCTGGGGCAAGTGGCATATTGCTGCTCCTGTGGTTTTATTAGAGCCTGAATGGGAAGGGACCAAATGTGTCTCTAACAGTCTTTGGCTGTAATATGTGTCAACTGAAAAAGAGTAAAACTTTGGGGCAGCACAGGATAAAGGAATCTGCCATGCTGGAGTCAGTAGACACTTTTGAGATTCCAAGCTGACTTTTGTTTTAGAATATATTTAAAACTTTGTGTTAAAACTGCATGTGAGTGGAGAGTAATATTTCTAAGCTGCTTCTTTAGCTGAACCGCAAATATAAGAAGACTCAGCAGTGTTGGAGGGAATGGGTCATGTGGATGGTTGTGCACATAGGAGCATCCCTTTTACCCATCAGTGGGCTGAGGGTGGGAGGCAGGGCATGACGTGGGAAGATGTACTGAGGCCTTGTTGTTGTTATTTAGTCTCTAAGCCGTGTCCAACTCTTTGTGACACCATGGGCTGTGGCCCACCAGACTCTCCTGTCCGTGGAATTTCCCAGGCAAGAATACTGGAGTGGGTTGCCATTTCTTTCTCCAGGGGATCTTCCCGACCCAGGCATCGAACCTGCGTCTCCTGCTCTGGCAGATGGATTCTTTACCACTGAGCCACCAGGGAAGCCTGAGGCCTGTGTAGAAGAGGTGAAAACAGAAGACCAAAAGCAGCCCTTTTCTGAGAGATTCCTCTTCCTGGAATTCCAGGTCTCCTCCACCTTTCAGTTCCCCAAAGAGCCCTGCTTTCTGGCTCTAAGACAATGACGCCCCCTTGTTTTCCCAGCTATGATTTGAAAGCTGGTTTGAGCTTGGTTTCCCTCGTGGCTCAGTGTAAAAAACCTGCTTGCCAGTGCAGGAGATGCAGATTTGATCCCTGGGTCGAAAGATCCCCTGGAGAAAGAAATGGCAACCCACTCCAGTATTCTTGCCTGCAAAATCCCATGGACAGAGGAGCCTGGCGGGCTACAGTCCATGGGGTCGCAAAGGAGTTGAACACGACTTAGCGACTAAACAACGACAAAGAGCTTAGTTACAGTCAGAGAATGGGCAAATGTACCAGTTCTTACTTTCTGGGTTGTGATAGGAAACATTCTTAGTTTCTGTGTGAGTGAGATAGGGCACTTATCACAAGGCCACTACTATTTCTCTTGTAGTTTTTTGCAAGTCATGTGTGTGTGTGTGTGTTAGTTGCTCAGTCGTGTCCAACTCTTTGCGACCCCATGGATTGTAGCTCACCAGGCTCCTTTGTCTATGGAATTCTCCAGGCAAGAATACTGGAGTGGTTTGCCATTCCTTTCTCCAGGGAAGCTTCCCAACCCCAGGATTGAACCCAGGTCTCCCACATTGTGGGCAGATTCTTTACCATCTGAGCATAGTTCTTCAAAAAACTGCCGAAACCTTAACATGCTGTCATGATCAATTCCGTGGTCAATGCCATCTCTCGATATACTGATCTTTTGTATTCTGTGTTCAGCCTGCTCCTGTAATTTTTAAAAGCAACAGTAGCAGAAGTGTGCTTTAAAGAGTCAAATCCAAGTAAGGTCTGGCCTTTTTTTTTTTCCCCCTTCTGTCTTGCCTTTCTAGACCTTGATGGTAGTACATACACGAAAGCTAGTCCCCAGCTTTTGTTTTAACCATTTCACTTTTCCAACTAAAAGACAGTATATACTGTATTTATCAATGTAATGAGAACACATTGCACTCTTAGCATAAACATTTCTCTGGCTAGCAGGCCTGTCTGCCCTCTCTTTTTCTTTGGTCTTTGTAGGGTTTGTGTCAATGTAGGTGGTGATGCTTGCTCAAATATCATGGGATAGTCATAGTTAATAAAGGTATGCAAGGATGTGTCTTTTATTTCTTCCATTTGTGGATATTAGATCTATCCATTTTTATGTATAATAGTTATAACACCCAACATATACATATATTCTGGATTCCCTGCTTATGCTCTGCTGTAGGTGGAGGGGAGTGGAAAAGTGAAGACTTTTAGCAGAGTAAGAACTGAGAATTTAATAAGTATCCCCAGGTTTATTTTTAACAACAACAACAAAGACAGTGATTCAGTGACTGCAGGTAATTAGTAGGTTTTTGTTATTAACATTCTGATATTATTGTTTTTGTTCTATTAAAATAAAACTGAATTTGCCTTTTCTTTGAATTAGGAATTTTTTTCTTTTTGGAAAGAATTTCTATAGTGATGAGGAGAAAAACGTGGTCTTTCATTCTTGGATAGGAGGAGAGATAAATTTTTGTTTAACAGGTAGATGAGTACAAGTTCCAAAGGAGAAATAATTAAAAATCACTTGCAATCAAGGGCAGGATTTTTTTAGTTATTGGTTTGAGGGAATGTTTTCTCAATATTTGAGAAGATACTTAGAAATTTTTGTTTCTGTTGCATGAATATGAATCTGGTTAGTAATGGATTAGAACTCACTAAATAAAATAAGTACCATTAGTTCATACTGATCTAAATAAATAAATGAATAAACAAATACATGAGGGATAAGGTACAACTTTTCCTTATAATAGAATTCCAATTTAAAAATGCAGAATGAATGATAGAAATAGAAAATCATTATTAAACAAATGCCACAATAATAATTATTATAGGCAAGAATTATTTTTTTAAAAGTCTTACAGAATGTGTTACAATCTTGCTTCTGTCTTATGTTCTGGGTTTTTGGCTGTGAGGCATGTGGAATCTTAGCTTCCCAACCAGGGATTGAAGCTACACTGCCCACATTGGAAGGCCAAGTCCTAACCACCGTCCGCAAGGGAAGTCCCTAGGCAAGAATTATTAGTAAATACAGAAATTAGTAGGAAAGCCTATGATGAGAAATGGGATATTTGTAGACTCAAAATATCGCCCTACAAAGTACTCGCTGGTTACAAAAGATACAGAAATCTGACAGATACCACTTTGCTGTCCTATGCTCAGTCATGGTCAGCTCTCTGTGACCCTATGGACTGTACCCCACCAGGCTCCTCTGTCCATGGGATTCTTCAGGCAAGAATACTGGAGTGGGTTACCATGTCCTACTCCAGGGTATCCAGACCCAGGGATAGAACCTGGGGCTTTTGTATTACAGGTGGTTTCTTTGCAATCTGATCTATCTTAACCAAGTTAAAAAGTTAATGTTGACAGTAACGAGATAGGTTGTCCTCATGTATATCCGGATGGCCCAACATCACTTCTGTGTTATTCTTGCTAAAAATGCACAGCCTCAGTGTAATCATGAGAGAGAATCAGACAAACCCATGCTGGAGAATATTGTACAAAATAAGTGGCCTGAACCCTTCAAACATGTCAAGGTCATACCGAGAAACCACCATAGATTGGAGAAGGTTAAGGAGACATGGAAACTAAATGCTAGGAGTGAATGCTAGTTGGGTGAATTGGGTCTTGAACTGAAAAGAAAAAAGACATAACTGGGACAATTTGTGAAGTTTGAATATGGCCCTCAGATTATTTTGTATCAATGTAAATGTCATTATTTTAATGTAATGTCATTATTTAACTATGTAATTAAGGTGTTCCTGTTAGGAGAAATTGGGGGAATGACATTTAATAACCTGTATAAGTTTTTGCAACTTTTTCTAAGCCTCAAGTTATTTCAAAATGAAAAGGTTAAGAAGGAATATCCTGGTATGTCTTTGAATGATTTGGAATTGCTTTCTTTGTTCACAGGAAGAAGATAATTGAATACATAACACACCTGGTTATAATCTGTTCTATTATTCTCTAGGATTTCCATTTTGCAATCAATTTTCGTGTCCTTGTGATTCCTTTCTTTTTTTTAAGCAGTAGTTCCTTAACCTGTAGCCTGACTGAACCTCCAGTAATCATCCTAAACATTTCTTTCAGTTTTATAATTGTAGAAGACCTTGGGCAGTGGTGACTTAGCTTCAGATTGCAATGGAACTGGGAATTTAATACTCTGAATCATCCTTTTTTTCTTTTTTAAATAAAGTTTATACATACAAAGTTAAGTAAGTCAGAAAGAGAAAAGCAAATACTGTATATTAATGCATATATGTGGAGTCTAGAAAAATGATAGATGGTCTTGTTTGCAAGGCAGAATAGAGACAGATGTAGAGAACAAACGTACAGGTACTGTGGGGGAAGAGGAGGTGAGATGAATTGGGAGATTGACATATATACACCATTGATATTGTGCATGAAATAGGTAACTAATGAGAACCTACTCTATAGCACAGTGAGCTCTCCTCACTTCACTGTGGTGATCTAAATGGGAAGGAGATCCAAAAAAGAGGGGATATATGTAAATGTATAGCTGATTCACTTTGTTGTACAGCAGAACCTAACAGAACATTGTAAAGGAAGTATATTCTGATAAAAATTAACTTAAAAAGAAAAACAGAAAATGTCAAAGTATATAAAAGCATTTCAGAAAATTAGCTCTTATCTGTGAAACCTAACAGATGATAAGATCAAGGAATAGATCTTTTTTTAAAGCCTATGTGTACATATTACCTCCTGAGTAATTTAAGTTCCTTGAAGGCAGCTTCTGTGTCTCTCTCTTTTGTATCCCGAGCTTTCAGCCGACACTACCCATAATAGACTCTCAATGAGTATATGGAGAAGATGTAAGTCCAGGAGGGAGGCGCTGGAGAAGAGAGTGGTGTGTTTTGTGTTAACTTGATTCCAAAAGAATCAAACAGAGTGAGAAGTGATGGAACTAACTTTTTGTGATCACAGATTTCAACAGAAAATTGATTTACTGTGTTAAGGCCTAATTCCATACAAACCTTTGATCTAGAAAATAATAAAATAGGAGATACAAAGTAGAGGAAGAAACAAAAATGCTAGAGACCTCTGACTTCCCTGTTGGCAGTAGTGTGTGCTCAGATGAGATTTATCTTTCTAATATAAAATTAAACTTCCATCGCTACCATTGTTGACTTTTTTACTGCATTAATTTCTGTCATTTTTCTCATTAGAATTTCATCTGTGTCTGAAACATTATCTCATCTCCTGTTTGCTTTGTCTTCCATCAACTCTGTTGGACTTAGCTATTGCATATATTGCTTGTCATTGACCACAAGTTTTAGGGGTTGACTTTTAAGGGTTTGAAGGTCTTTATTAGGTCAGGATCTGTTTTAGGTGGTAGCAGGGCTTCCCTGGTGGCTTGGTTGGTAAAGAATCTTCCTGCAATGTGCGAGATCTGAGTTTGATCCTTGGACTGGGAAGATTTCGCTGGAGAAGGAAACACTACCCACTCCAGTATTCCTGGCCTGAAGAATTCCAAGGACTGTATAATCCATGGGGTCATAGAGAGTTGGGCACAACTGAGCAACTTTCACTTTCACAGGCAGAGTACAAGACTCTCATACAAAATCAAAGACCTTAAGTGGTTTTTGAGGGGATTATTAAAAATAGGTTTCTAAAATATCACTGAGGTCTCTCGGTCCAGATGATGTCATTCCCCAAGTACCCTTGACCCCCAAATTAATGTACGATTAGATTATTTGTCCTCCACTTGCAGGGAATCAGTGACTAAGTCAAGAATTTTACTGATTTCTTAATGTCTCTCTTCACAAGCCTGTGCCTTCTGTCTCCAGCTCTTCATTTTATTTGAGACCCCTTTGTCTTTCAGGAAAGAAATCTAGATAGTATTATTACAGAGGAAACAATACTGACTTTCAGTATGATAAAAGCCTAACTGTATTTTTAAAAATTAGGATAAAACACATATCACATAAAATTAACCATAATCAAGTTAATGAGCTTTTATTTAAGGTGCCAGATTGAAAATGCAATGTTTTCCCCCTCCCCACTGGAGAAAAATGTTAGAGTTAAATTTATGTTTTACCCGATTTTAGTTGGTACATAGAAGGCTGACCTTCTATGTGGTTCTTCATACATTTTAGCTAACTTAGCTTGATTCATTTACAGAATAAACAAGTTGAATTTTTTTGTGAGGGGAAGAATTAGATTTTCATTATGTTTTAAAATGTATTATGGTTGTTAAAAACCATGTTAGATACCTTATTTTTAAACTCAGGTTTTCTCAAAGCAGAATGCCATTAGTTGCAAGAGCTTTCATCTAGATAGATTTTATAGCAAAAGTATTTCACATTTTACAGTTGCAATTTCCAAGGGTAAGGCTATGTCCTTTATCAACTTGATGAATGTCTGAAAACCTAAAGTCCTTTGATTTTTCCCAGTTGTAAGTCTTTTAAGCAATGTCAATATATTTATATGTTGACGTCAGTGGAATTATTATTTTTAGAATGCCAGTTTAAGAGCAGTTTGCTTTCCCTGCATCTGCCTTTGAAATGCAATTTAAAATGATTAATCTGAAATGTCATTTAGTTAGATATGAATCACTGTTGTTTATTAGTGCCATCTGAAATGGAAATGGGTGCTTAGCCACAAGAAATATCTGAGGCATGTCTTCTCTGCCAGGGCCTGGATGACAATGAATGATCACCGGAGGCCCATGAAGTGATACTCATCAAAAGAAATGGTGTTTTTGTTGCTTAGAAAGTACCATTCTCTAGCTGATGAATGAAGTTATGTTATTCTTGAGGCAGTGTCTGCCTGATCTTAGTTTTTCAAAGTTTTAAAGCTAGAACTGTAATCTTTTTTTCTTTTTTGATAGAAACCCCAGCTACTTCCTGCACTTCAATCATCAGGCTTTATTTAAAGAATGGTGCTCAGTAGGTTAAGATGAAAATCTTTTAAAAATGTCTTAAGTGAATAGAGAAAAGGATCATTGTTTCTTTATGTGCACAGATAATTTGCAAAGTCTAAATGGTTGGTTGTCTAGTCTTGTTTGTTGTTATTTAGTCCCTAAATTGTGTCTGACTCTTTTGCGACCCCATGGACTGTAGCCCACCAGGCTCCTCAGTCCCTGGGATTTCTCAGGCAAGAATACTGGAGTGGGTTGCCAATTCCCGCTAGTCTTGATTCTGATAAAAGAATGGAAGATGATCACTGAGTTCTGTCACTGAACCCTTGAGCAGGGAATCCTAACCATGGCTGAGGACTGAGGATGATTTGGGAACTGCTGCTTCTGTTAACTGCATGAACAGTATAAGGAAAAAGAAATTTGCAGACAGCTGGTATAGAGAAGATACAATAAACCAGATAAGAAAAAGGGTTCGTAAAAAGACTGGTAACTTGGGGCTCCATAATGAAAGTAAGGAAAGTAAGGAAAGAAGTGAAATCTCATCTTTTGAATATCTCTGGTTTCAGATTGCCTGTTTGGTACCTATGGATCAATTTCAGCTTTATCAGCGGTTAAAATTTGAACGAGGTATGTACATGCTCTTCTTTTCATCCTGATGGTGGATGTGGTTTTACACATGTCCTCGCTACACTGACCTGTGTGTAAGATTAAGGCAGCAATGAACTGTCAGCAAAGCCACAAGGGTACTCAGAAAAAGGCAAACTGTAATTGCAATGTAAAATTTTAACTTTTTCAACCACAGCCAGAAAAAACTGCAGACTAGCAGGAAATGGAACTTTTCTTATGTTGGTTGTTGTGTATTTTTAATTGGGCTTATGTGAGAGAAGTTCTACAAAAGTTAAGTAGTTTCACAATAACAATATGATAAATAGAAGTGAAGTGAAAGTCACTCATGCGTGTCCAACTCTTTGCAACCCCATGGTCTGTACAGTCCATGGAGTTCTCCAGGCCAGAATACTGGGGTGGGTAGCCTTTCCCTTCTCCAGGGGATTTTCCCAACCCAGGGATCAAGCCCAGGTCTCCTGCATTGCAGGCAGATTCTTTACCAGCTGAGCCACAAGGGAAGCCCATGACAAATAGAAAGTGACCCTCAAAAGGAGTTTTACCACCACTTTCCCTGCTCTCGAAGATCACTTCAAAAACATTAATCCACCCAAACATTTTCACTGCTCATTGTGATATTCACTGTCCTTCTGATTATACTTGTAATCATAGCCAGTGACTGAGTATATCATTCTAATGCTATTTGCAATTATGTGCTAAGTCGCTTCTGCCGTGTCCGACTCTTTGCGACCCTGTAGACTATAGCCGCCAGGTTACTCTGTGGGGATTCTCCAGGCAAGGATACTGGAGTGGGTTGCCATGCCCTCCTCCAGGGGATCTTCCCAACCCAGAGATTGAAGCCGTGTCTCTTATTGTCCCCTGCATTGGCAGGCAGGTTCTTTACCACTAGCACCTCCTGAGGAGCCCTGCTATTTACAATGTATTGGACTAATTTTCTTTCTGATCTTAGACTTGGGGTAATTTATATAGCTTTTCTATTTGTATTGCCTTTTTATCTGTAGGAATCTTTTTTCTTTTTGGTGTGTTTTTCCGTATCTGAGAAGTAGGAGAAGACTGTTTGCCCTGGGACTCACAGGACTTGTGTAAATATTGTCAAGTATATAGCATCAACTCGAACATGAACATCCAGTTTTCCTGATTGCTAGCTTTTGAATCTGGATTAATAAAGTCCAGAGGTAAGAGAGTAAGGAAAGAGGTGAACTTTTTTCTTTTTAATGTGCCACTAAATTTGGTAAACACAATTTATCTCATTTAATTTTTGCAATTACCCTGGCAGATAATTGTTACATGAAAACAGAAAGAGAACCATGTGGAACATAAAGGGGGAGTATTTGCAGGAGAATCACAGGATGGCATTCACTGCCTTTGACCTATGTTTGGTTCAGTCTCATAGGCTTATTTTTCTCAGCAAGCCAAAAGCAGATTCATCTTTCATGGCTATATCATTTAACTAAATGTATAAGACTGATATATTAAGGTGGAATTTATTTAAAAATTCTTGGACTAAATTGTTTTGAATTGCACTTTCGCACTCTTGCGTGTGCTCATGCTCAGTCGTGTCTGACTCTCTGTGACCTTATGGACTGTAGCCCACCAGGCTCCTCTGTCCATGGGATTTCCCAGGCAAGAATACTGGAGTGGGTTGCCCCATTTTCTCCTCCAGGAGATCTTCCTAACCCAGGGATCAAACCTTTGTCTTCTGCATTGACAGGTTGATTCTTTACCACTGAGCCAGTAAAGAACATAATTTATGAAGCAACAAAGTGGGGAGTGTTTTGAATTCAAGTTAAGACTATTCCATCATAAAAACCTACATACTAAAGCAAAATGTTGTCCCTATTACCCGGAGGCAATAACAAGGGACAGTTTTATAGGATATTTGCTAATCTATCTGATATAAAACCTTTGCAGTCTCAAAACAACTTGTAGGAAGATGCAAATAGGATGTTGTGGAATATGCTGCCAGAACCAGCAGAATCAGATGAACTTTAGGTTTAATGGATGAAGACATAGGCTGATACACTGTCTATACTGTCCTGTGTGGATTCTGAGCTAACCAGAGGAATTAATGATGGTATAGTTTATATAGTGGCCCTCCCTAGTCCTTCCACGTGGGCTGGTTAGGTTGAGCATTATAGCATCACATGCTGATGAATGGTGTCAGACATCTGCCCTGGCATTCACTTTATCCCAATATCTTCCACTATATAAATACATTACTGCTGGAATAAAGGCATTCACCTCATGGATGGATGTGGCTGGTAGACAGTGCCATGATGGGAGGGCTCTTACCCAGAGGAGGTCTAAGGAGGTAGGTTGGATTTTCAGACTTCTTAAATGGTGAGACTTGTCAGTCTCACCAGCCCTATTCAGTGACCAGGGCTCAGCCTGTCTATAGCGTTCCCTTGTTCCCCATGCACCTCTCCTCCATGACCATTGCCTCTCCCCCTACCCATTGCCCCATCTATCAGGAGCAGGCCTTATTCCTCATTGTTTACAAACAGTTTTTTAGATAAAATGTCTTTTTTGTGATTCATTAGACAAATTCTAATAGTACCAGGCCTTAAAGCTTTATGTAAGTCGGTTCTTATGGATGAATATAAATTTTTAGTGCATTCTAAAAATAGTGGGAATGCTGGCTCCACCCCTTACTAGACTGTAACCTTAATTTCATACCTCAGGTTTTTTTTTTTTTAATCTGTAAAATGAGGATATTAATAGTCCCTATAACCATGGGTTTGGGATGAAAATTAAATGAATTAAGAAAATTAGATTGAGACGTGCCCAGGACCATACAGGTGTGTCTCGGTTTTCTCATCTATAAAATTTTTTAAATTTGATAATTTAAAAAATTTTTTATTTTATTTTTTGGCTGTGTGGCATGTGGGCTCTTAGTTCCTGGACCACCAGGGATCAAACCCATGTCCCCTGCATTGAAAGCATGACGCCTAAACCCCTGGACTACTAGAGAAATCCCTTTTTATTGGAGTTAAAAACATCATTAAATTTACCATTCCACCCATTTTAGGTGTGTGATTCAATGGCATTAAGAATATTTACAATATTATACAGCCATCACCACCATCCACTTGCAAAACTTTGATCATCCCAGGCTGAAACCCCGTAACAACTGAACAGTAACTTCTCTCCGCACTTCTCCCAGCCCCTGATAACCTCTAATCTACTTTCTGTTCTGTGAATTTGCCCAGTCTAGATATTTTATGTAAGGGGAATCGCACAATATTTTCCTTTTGTGTCTGGCTTATCTCCATCCACGTTGTAGCATATATCAGAACTTCATGTCTTTTTATGGCTGAGTAATATTCCTTTGTGTATACGTATCACTTTTTGTGTATCTCTTCATCTGTTGATGGACACTTGGGTTGTTTCTACTCTTTGGCTATTGTGAATCATGCTACGTGAACACTGGAGCACAGATATTTATTCAAGACCCTGCTTTCCATTCTTGTGGGTGTATACCTAGCAGTGGAATTGCCAGGTCATAGGGCAAGTCAGCAACTGCCAAACTGTAAAACTCTAGAATTTAACTAGACATTTATACTATTTTAAGGGCTTCCCTCGTGGCTCAGCTGATAAAGAATCCACCTTCAATGTGGGAGACCTGGGTTCGATCCGTGGGTTGGGAAGATCCCCTGGAGAAGGTAATGGCTACCCACTCCAGTATTCTGGCCTGGAGAATTCCATAGACTGTATAGTCGATGGGGTCACAAAGAGTCGGACACGACTGAGTGACTTTCACTTCACTTCACTTCACTATTTTAAAGTATGGAAGTATTTTAAATTTGGAAGTATGTTAAATCTGGTGCCATTGTTTCACTCCCTCATTTGATAAAAAAGGAGACTGAGACCTGGGGGCATTTTGATCTTAGGTGATTTTGGAAGGCAATTTGTAATCATGTAATTCTTCCTTAGCATCCATTATGAATAATTATTGTTAGAGAAAATATTTTGCATAAGAATACATTTGTTAATACATGCTATTAATATACAATGTCATTTTCTTGACTGGGATAATCTTTATCTGAATGGTATACCTATTTTTTACGTAATCTTCATATTCACCTCAAACTCAACACTTATCAGCTAGGTGACTTTGAGGTCTATGTCAAGAAAATATTTTATGTGGAACTGTTTAAGAGGGGATCTTGAGATGTATTAAATTCTAATATTATGAATAGGTTAAATTAACTGGTGGAAAGTAAAATTCATTGGTAGACTCTGAGACAGAATTGGAGAGATTGTTTTTACTCTGAAAAAAATGTAGAATCAGATTAGTGGCATCTCTGTATCTTAGTAAGAAAAATTATCATCTGTTTTGTCTAATTCTTATTGACTGCCAATACAAAGAACTGATTAATTGGAAAAGACCCTGATGCTGGGGAAGATTGAAGGCAGGAGAGGGGAACAACAGAGGATGAGAGGGGGACAACAGAGGATGAGATGGTTGGATGGCATCACTGACTCGATGGACATGACTTTCAGCAAGTTCTGGGAGTTGGTGATGGACAGGGAAGCCTGATATGCTGCAGTCCATGGGGTCTCAAAAAGTCAGACACGACTGAGCAACTGAGCTGACTGACCAAGTTCTTTTTTTAGCTTTAACTTGTCATCCAGTGTTTTAATTTTCTTTTTCCTTATGTTACATATTTGATTAGCTTGTCTTTTGTATCTTTGTTTTCATGTGCTTCTTTGTGGGGAAAATCTTTTGAATAGGAGCAGTCCCTAGTCATCACTCTTTCCACAAAGCAGAGAAACGTCACTTGGCATTGATGGATTATTCTGTGGATCCACTTTCCATCCATCTGTGATTTTTCCATTGGCTACTGCTGTGTTTGTGGATTTTCTTTTCTGGGTCTGTCTTCCAATATTAACAAAGAAAAGGGAATACTAAGCTTGGCATGTGTTAGTGATTATTGCTTTACTTTCTACTGGTTCTCAAAGCACATGTCTGATTAAGGCTAAAATTTTGTTTGTCTCTTGTTTCCATAACTTACTTTTTCAAGTTAGTTTTTTTTTTGAAAGCTAGGTTAAGCTTATCCATCTCTAGTCCTTAAGCATTTATTTTCTAATTTTTGTGACCCTTTTTACTTACTGTAATTGCCAGTTGCTTCAATTCCTTGGTAGGTGAATGTGTCTGTTCTTGATATTTGCATTATCATAGACTGGTTACTGGAGAAGGCAATGGCAACCCACTCCAGTGTTCTTGCCTGGAGAATCCCAGGGACGGAGGAGCCTGGTGGGCTGCCGTCTATGGGGTCACACGGAGTTGGACATGACTGAAGCGACTTAGCAGCAGCTGCAGACTGGTTACAGGGGGTTTCCTGTTGGCACAGTGGTAAAGAATCTGCCTGCCAACACAGGAGACATGGGTTCCATCCCTGGGTCAGGAAGATCTCCTGGAGAAGTAAATGGCAACCCACTCCAGCATTCTTGCCTGGGAAATCCCATGGACAGAGGAGCCTGGCAGGATACACAGTCCATGGGGTCCCAAAGAGTCGAACATGACTTAACTTAGCCACTAAACAACAGCAAAGAGTGGTTACAAACTCTGACAAATGGTTTAAGTGCCATTGTTGAATACAATAGGAATTTATTTTCTTGTTATCATCTGTTAATCCTACTGCATTCACTCATGTATTTGGTGTGTACTTATTTATGTACTGAGTATCTCTTGTGTGCCAGGTACAACTCTAGATGTGGTTTCAAGCTATGGTTCCATCTTTCTTTGAAAGTTCTTTTGTTCTCAGCTTTTCCCCCAAGCCTCCTTTCATTTTTGAGCCTTAACCTTTATGAGATGGCTCTTTGAATTTCCTCTCGCTCCTGTGTTTGTCCTTGGTAAAATGTTTCTACTCCATCTTTTCTAATTATTAAGGTCTCTTCTCACCAGAGCTCCCTGTATAGCTCTTTGGTTTCTTTTAGTGTTTTTGGTTGAAGACTAGGTGATACTGAATGAGTTAATCATCAGTTCAGTTTTATTTTTAAACACCTCCCATCTCTCATTAGTTACCTTCCTTCTCATAGTTTCTGATCACAAGCTCATGCCTATCATTTCTTTCTTTGTGTGTTTTCTTTTAAGTCTGATTTTCTGATGTTTCATGGTAAATGTATGACTAAGTCCCAAGCTATCTTATGCTTTTACATGGTAACCCTTTCTTCTCAGCTTCACCCTCCTATTCTTTTTTGTTGATCAGTTTTCAAGCTAAAACAGTCTCTAGATGTTTTCCGCTCTTCTCTGAGAAGCTGAAGTGTCTGTAAAAAAGGATATTTATGAGGAGGTTGGGTGGAATTTCTAAAGGGACCTGAATAAGAGGCACGGTGTTCGGTAGTATTTGCCTCGTCCTATCTGTCCGTTCATGTCCACATGTATAAGATGAAGATAGTAATGGAGTGATTGTCCCAGTGCTGCTGCAGAGAACAGATGAGTTGACACTCTGTATGTCACAGTGCGCTTTCAGTGTATTCTTACTGCCTTTATTGTTCTTCATTACTATTACTGCCACCTCCAGATCTTGTCCCCAGTGTTTTCTGTACTAAACTAAGAAAGCATCTTCCAGAATCCAGATCATACCTTGGATTGAGTACACAATTATATCACTTTGTTTTCATCTTAATTCAAATCTTTTTCAGTGTGTTTCCATCCTTATTTGTCCTAGTTTCTATAGCATTGTATAGAAGCTTAATAATCAAGGCAGATTTCTTACCCCATCTATTATAGCAGTTTCCTTCATACAGTATATTCTTACTGAAAGCATGAATTCACCTCCAAGGAGATCATGACTTGCTGAAATGGAGCATTTGAAGTTGCTGCTTCAAAGATAAAAGTGATGGAGTGATTAAAATCTATTTAATAGCATGAGTTTGTTTTTACATAAATAATTATATTCTTGGAGTAAAAATGGCCTGAACCTATCATATACTCACTAACCATGTGTTATGCAAACTTCTAATTTCTGTCGGTCTCAATTTAACAGCTTTAGACTAGATAACCTCAAAAGTTGTTTCTAAGTTTGAAATTCTGTTGTTCTCATCAGCTATCTTGAGAACAACTCTTTTGCTGTTGGCCACCTCTGTTTGGGTATAGTTACTGTGGCAGATGTTAATTCCAATCAGTTTATTTTAATTGCATTTTAACTATCTGCAGAAGACCTTTGTTCTTTGAGATAGCAGAAAGCAAATTAATTTTGGCATAATTAAAAATGCAGTGGGTCATAAAAGTTAAAGCAGTTTGATTTATCTCAGCTGATAATTAAATTAGCTTGAGTGCATAGTGTTTCCCACAATAATAAAATATCATACAATGTCTTTTTTTGGCACAGCCTCACAGTAGTAGAAGATGGCAGAAAAACCACTCCTGTCAGCTAAGAGAATATATAACCAAATAAAAAGCAAGCTTCACATACCTAGTTCTAGGTGGGAAATCCAAGGGTATGAAGCTTAGTTTTTGAAAACTATAAACAGTTACTGGGGTCAGACGTGGTCTTTAGGTTTCATGGCAGTTTTATTTTCTTCGAATGTTTTATGCCCTAATAATTGTCAGAGTACAGAAGTACAAAATAGTTTTAAATAACATTTCCTGCTTTGAGTAATTTACACGAACAAGCAGAATCTGAAGAGCAAATAGTCATGAGGCTTTACTTCAATAATCAATTCTAATTTTCATAAGTAAATTCCAGTTCGTCTATGACTTCATCTATCTCTGCTGTGAGTATGCTACTATCAATCACTTTTAAATTATGTTCATATAAACGTGTTGGAATCATTATTCTCTTTTTCTAGATTTCTGAGTTTTGGCTCATCTCAAAGCTATAGGAAGCTTTCATTACTGCTGATACAGAAGAAATTAGTTGAATATGCATCAGTTCCTTTTCTTTTTTTCTTTCTATTTTTGGAATAGAAATTGGAAGGAGGAAGAAACTGAACCTTAAATGTTTTGGATAATGTGCATTTTGTTTATCTGCATAACTGTGTTTCCTGAGCCAAAAGCCAGGAGGTAGAACTGAATTCATAATAATAGTAATAAAAAGTGTTTTAGAAAGTCCTGCATTAGCCCTGGGGGCTCTCCTTCCCTCCATTCTCCCCTCAGATAGTTGGTGTGGAGGAGAGAGGGAGGAGAAGGCGGCGTTTGCTCATGTGACAGCGCTTTGGCTGCTACCTGCTGTCCATTAATCTGTCCCTTTTTGGCTTGGGTTCTGGGAAGTCCTGTTAGCTGCCAGGGCTGCCAATGTCTGATGCTTCTTCAGTGTTTTTCTCTTTTCTACCAGCCTGGCTTCTCGGCCCCACTTGAACTACAAGGTATATGAAGCAAAATGAAGCTCGTATTGGAATTATAATAATTAAAAAAAAAAAAGAAGCAAACCAACCCTTTTAGCTTCTACTGACTTTTCTCTATTGCTGCTGCTCTTCTGGGAGCCCGGCTGAAGGACCAGGGCCATGTTGTACTCAGGTCCCTTTCCAGTGTACCCTGGCCGGGTTGGTATGTGCAGATCCCCATCTCATTGTGGGATGCTCTTCTCCAAGAGACTCAGAGGTGCCCTAGACAAATGTCTCTCTCTGGAGAGTTGTGTCTTTTCTCTGGAAATAGCTCACTGCAGGGCTGAACAATATAGAGCCTTAACACTGTCAGTTATGTACTGTCATAGCGATTGCTCTTTTCTGTGGCTGCTCCGACTCTTCCCTGGCTTCTTTTTTTTCGAACTCACAGCCCTGCATTGGAAGGCGAAGTCTTAACCACTGGACCACCAGGGAAGTACCTTGCTTTTTTTTGCGCTGGACTGGGTGTCATAGCTGCACTGTATACTGATTCACTTCTGTTAGTAGGAGTTCGTGAAAATCTTTAATAGATCCTCTATTTATTGTTTCTGCTTCTGTCTTGCCACCCAGATACCTGACATAATAAGTTGGTAGAAACAAGTCAGAACATCTGCCAAATA
This sequence comes from Antilocapra americana, assembly GCA_007570785.1. Classification (NCBI taxonomy): domain Eukaryota; kingdom Metazoa; phylum Chordata; class Mammalia; order Artiodactyla; family Antilocapridae; genus Antilocapra; species Antilocapra americana. The sequence continues at coordinate 9,126,705 of ML664180.1, read as the reverse complement.
AGTTTAATTGATTAGAGTTTTGAAGACAAGTTGCCCAGTTGAACCTTTTAAGGTGATCAGTAGGGAGGCTCTAAACTTTGTGAAAAAAGTGAAAGTAGTAGCCACCAATTGTGTTCGACTCTTGGTGATCCCATGGACTGTAGACCACCAGACTCCTCTGTCCATGGAATTCTCCAGCCAAGAATACTGGAGTGGGTAGCCGTTTTCTCCTCCAGGGGATCTTCCCAACCCAGGGATCTAACTTGGGTCTCCTGCATTGCAGGCAGATTCTTTACTGTCTGAGCCACCAGGGAAGCCCAGTAAACTTTATGTCTTAATTTTCCTTTCCTTTCCCTCCTTTGTCATCAAACTTTTGAAAGACCTGTGATTTAGAATAGTGAGTAGATATTTAATGTGGGAATCCTTATTGCTAAGTTACATATCAGACTTCATTTCTTTGGGCTTCATGTTTGTGAAGCAATAGAGTTTGGGGAAAAAAAATTAAATGGTGTGGAAATCAAAGGTCAAGATCTTGGAGCCATATGTGTATCAGTGTCCCTTTGACTTTCTAATCAGCCTGTCCCAAAATTTTAGGGATCTTAGAGGGGTTCATCCCTCTTAGAGTCTTAGGATGTGTTAATCTTAGGGTTCTTCTTTTTTCTGATTTCATCTGACCCATCATTCTCTTAACTCCTGCTCTCCAGAATTATTGGATAAGAAGATATGTTTAAGGATGTTCTTTTTGAATGAAAACGTGTAATAAGCATGGGTCCAATTGTTGCATTTTTCTGGAGGAAATATTATTGGAAACAGTGTTTGCTAGAGGATTTCAGTCTTTTTCTCTCCATACTGAATTTGCAAGATTATTACCTTTAACACTAAGCTCCTACTTAATACCTTCATTTCATCTTTGCACCACTCTGGATTTGTTTGTGTTCCACATAGAATTTCCAAGAATCACAAGCTTTAAGTGATTTGAAACTAGAATCTTGCCAGTTCAAAATTTGCAAAATACTTTAGTTCAGAGAAAAACAGGCTCCTCTGCTTCTTACATCATTTTCCACATGATATTTTCCACCAAAAGTTTATGTTATATGACAAGAATATGGACTCTGTTATTGCCTAGAAAATGAGAGGTGGAACAAGATTTGTAAACACTCACACAGGAAGACAGTTGTCCACCCACAAACCTTACTTTCTTTTCAGCATGCTACATGGGTCTAGCCAGTGTGGTGTGTGATGATCATTTTATGGCCTGTGACGGTCCCTACCTTCTGTTTCTAGAATGTGTGAGTCTTTTACAAACTGTCCCTCAATAGCACATTGCTAGGGCAGCAGAATATCCAAATTGACAGCTAATCTGCCTTCTTGGCTGAGCCACACTAGACACTGTTTCATCCCTACACTGTTTGGTTCTTCTTTAATTTCTCTCTGAACAACAGAAGTCTCACTACCTATTTCTCAGTGCCTAAAAGAACAAAATCTTTTATGAACTTTTTTTCTTTTGCTTTAGTTAGTTCTTCATGTCCAATTTTTCTGCAAGATAGTACCCAAAATAATTGAAGAAGAGACTTGAGATATTTTCCTGTTTAGAGTGCTGAAGTGTTAGAAATATTCCCAAAAAGTTGTGCATTTTGATTAGTGAGAAGGCTCCTTCTCTTGTTCATGGGGGCAGTGATGACCTATTCCATGAGCACCTACTTTGAGAAGTAGGGCAGGGCTGGGTGACCTGGATCCACTGCTCAGGTCTGGGTCCACTCTAAACTTTAAATATGGTGCTTAGTCACTCAGTTGTGTCTGATTCTTGGAGACCCCATGGACTGTAGCCTGCCAGGCTCCTCTGTCCATGGGATTTTTTCAGGCAAGAATACTGGATTGGGTTTCCATTTTCTCCTCCAAACTTGAAATGTAATGTGTCTTAATTTTTTCCTTCCTTTCCCTCCTTTATCATCATACTTTTAAATGACCTGTGATATAGAATGGTACTGGATCCACTGTGAAGACCACTGGTAGAAATCATTGCCATTGTTTGTACTGAGCATCTATGAATGTTGACCTGTAGAAAAGAATATATAGAAGGCAGAAAGGAAAGCTCAAGCTTGAACGGAAGACAGACAGACCATTGCGTTTTCTTTCTTTCTGCTTTAGAAGTCCACCTGGACCCTTGCAGAACGTGGTGTCCTGTCGCAGACTGTCAGACAGTGTGCCCCGTGCCAACAAGTGACCCAGCACAGCCCGTGTTGGTGGAGTGCCCTTCTTGCCATCTGAAGTTCTGCTCATGCTGCAAGGATGCTTGGCATGCAGAAGTCTCCTGCAGGGACAGTCAGCCCGGCATCCTGCCAACAGAGCATGGGTAAGGAAGGAAACTTAACCTTTGGGATCATTCACCCGTGTTCTTAGAAATCTGTTGCTTGGAGAAAGAGTCACATTATGAAGAAATGTCTAGGTGAGTTTTTACCTGCAAGGTTTTCCTGAGAAGTATCTCAGAATGGGTACCTTATTAACTACGAATCACCAAATAAGCAGGAATAAAGGGATTTCAGTTGACCACCCCCAAACAACCTTCCAGGTACGGCTGGAGTTAGTCTCTATGAGTTTTGATTTCTCTTTAGGTAGGAGGCTGTGGTCCCCTGGTTCTCTGTATGTAGGGAGTCCTAGCTTTTGTCCACAGCCATTTGCTTAGGTACCATGACTGCCTACAGTTGACACACCTCATTCCTGCTTGTGAAGAAGTGCGGAAATGATTTTCTTAGCTGACTCAACTGCCAGCTCGTGGGGTGTGCCAGTCAGAGTAAAAGAAACAGCAATAGAAACAACAGCCCTTCAGTGTAGTACGCTGTTAAAATTCATGCTTACTAGAGGAAAAGAGCTTATCTTTTGGTATTTTATGCGCTGAAGAAACACAATAATGAGGTTGAGAATTTGCTATGATGAGAAGCAATTCACTCTGTACCTTACAGGACAGAGGGTATCTATGGCAGCGGCAGGGCCCGGAGTGAGAGAGCTTTGTGTTTGATCCCTTGCTTTGCCTGAGGCTACGGCTGTTTTGCGTCAGCAAGAACAGAAATAACGGTGTTGTCCACTTGGCTTAATCACTCAGCATCCTTGAGGTACAGAGGGCCATCCTCCAGGAACAGAAATGCTTCTTGGTGTGATGCTGTGCTCGAGTCTCAGACCAAGCACATCAAGAGGAGAAAAAGATAGCTAGCGCATGTGGCAGGCATGTGCCCACTTAACCGGTACCTGCTGCATTTTCACTGCCACCCAGCAAGGTCTCCAGGAATCACAGGACAATGTAAAGATCTCAGAGGAGAGGCAGGGTCCTGACATTGCCACTGGTATCTTCATGGCTTCATGCAAGTCTCTCAGCCTCTGTGAGTCTAAAAGGGAAAACGTGAAAGTGAAAGTCACTTGTGTCGGACTCTTTGAGTGCCCTGTACAGCCCACGGACTTCTCCAAGCCAGAACACTGGAGTGGGTAGCCGTTCCCTTCTCCAGGGGATCTTCCCAACCCAGGGATCGAAGTCTATCACTCTATTAAAAAAAAAAAAAGAAAGAAAGAAAAAGGGAGGAATGAAAATGGTGGTTGTCCCACTGCTTTATAGGGTTATTGTGAGCACGGAATCCAACCATAGGTTTGGCCACGCTTTGGGAACCTGATGTCTTCATGTGCCGAGTGGTGGCCTTGATGAATAGTAGCTAAAATGCAATCCAGGTCTGGCTCACCCAGGCCTCCCTCCACCTCAGTTCTACTTTTCTCTGCCCCTTGAGCCTGTAAGCCTTGCTGGCCTGTTCATCTATCCGAAGCAGGTCTTTTCAATGATATTGGGCATTTATTTGAATGTATTGATGATTGACTTCTTCCCATCCCTATCTGTTTGTTTATCTGCCCAGATCATTGTATAGATGACCTCTGCCCCCATTGGATCCTGACCTGTCTTTTCCACCCTGTGGCAGGCTTCTTATACTTTTTGGTCAGACAGCATTTGCTCAGAGAATGAAAGACTAATTTGGCAAAACAATGGATTCAGTCAGCTATGGAAAATACAATTATGTAATTCACTCAAAGCTAAAGATAAATAAATCAAGGTTCTTTGTTGTGAGTTATCTGAACCAGGAATAATCTGCATCGTGCCTGTTTTTACCCCTACCCTCTTCCTGGGACATGAAGTTAAATACAGACAGCAACGAGTTCACTCCCTACCTGTCAGGAGCCCTGGGAATTCAATGGATGACCACAGAGTTGAGTCTAGAAGAGCATCATTCAGCTGGTTAATTATAGTCAGCCCCTTTTACCCATAGCTCTGGTTGGTGGTGTACATCTTTTTGTCCTTGAATTAAAAAAAAAAATCACTCAGCATTCTTGGTCCTTACCTTATAATTTCTCATTCATTTCTTTTCTAGGACCCTCTTCGGGACGGAGGCAGAAGCCCCCATTAAGCAGTGCCCAGTGTGCCGGGTTTATATTGAGCGCAATGAAGGCTGTGCTCAGATGATGTGTAAGAACTGCAAACACACATTTTGCTGGTACTGCCTTCAGAACCTGGACGTAAGTGCAGCCCATGAGAGTCTCCCCGTGTATCCGCCTCCATCCTGTATCTGCCTCCATCCTGTATCTGTGCGACAGCCCATATCCGATGGGCTTTCCTTTTAAAATATTGAGCCTGTTTTTCTTTTTTACCTGCCAAAGATTAATTTTTTCTTAATGAGACATCCTCAGCCTGCTGCTTCACATACCTCTCTTTGGTTACTTTAAGTGTGTCATCTTACGTTTAAAGGCAAGCTTTTGTTTTAGGGACATTTCCTGCTTTGGGGGCATTGTCTCCTTCTGTTGTATAAAGGATTATTAGTTGTAGTAGTTTGATTTTGCCCTTGTAACCAGTTACCACAGACTTGTGGCCTAAAGCAAAACACATGTGTTATTAGTTCTGTCCGCTGGTAGTCTCACATGGGTCTCCCTGGATTAAAATCAAGTTGTCCTTGGGACTGTGGTCTTTCTGGTGACTCTTGCAGAGGATCTATTTCTTTGCCTATTTTTGCTTCTAGAAGCTGCCTACTACATTCCTTGGCTGTGCCCCCTTTTTCCATCTTTAGAGGCGACAGCATCACATGTTTATGAGCCTTCTTCTGTAGTCTTAGCTTCCAGAGCCATTCCCTCAGACAACAGCTGAGAAGACGTTTCTGCCTTCAAGGACCCATGTAATTAGATTGTGCCCTTCTGGGTAACAACGGTTAATTACCCCACCCCGACCCTGCAACCCCCCCCCCCCCCCAAGGTCTTTAATCACACTTGCAAAATCCCTTTGGCCGTGTAAGGTAACACATTCACGTGTTTTGGGGAATAGGCCAAAACTTTACTTTAGGGGAGATCCCCTGAGTAGGAAATGGCAACCCACTCCAGTGTTCTTGCCTGGAAAACTCCATGGCCAGAAGAGCCTGGTGGGCTACAGTTCATGGGATCGCAAAGAACATGAACTGAGCAACTGAGCACAACACAGCACATCTTTAGGGGAGCAGTTATTCTGCCTGTCACAATTATATTGCTTTCTCTTCTTTAATTTAAGGAGAACAGCCATTTAGATTGGTGGTGTCTCTTAATTCCTATTTCATTCATTAGCGTGACACCAAGATCGCTACTGCTCTCTCAGGGTTCCCTTCCCCCATAAGGGATCTGGTCTAAGTATTCTTTTCCCCGCTGGTCGTGAGGTATGCCTTCTCAAATTCAGGTACAGTGCCTTCAGTCCAGTGCTGAGGCTAACGGTGACCTCAGAGTTAAACAGTTAAGTGAAGAATTGGTGAGAATTCTATTGTTTTCAATTCTAGTGTTTTACAGTTTGCAGTGACATGTTCCCTTTAGATATTCCCTATTGTGGCAGTTTGTTTATAGTTATTCCCTATTTTGGCAATTTGGACCTTTAAAATATGTATCAGTGGAGGCCCTCTGTCATGGTTGGATGGGTAGCTATTCTTTTCACAATTTTTTGTTTTAATTGCTTGAAAGTGAAAGTCACTCAGTTGTCTCCGACTCTTTGTGCCCCATGGACTATACAGTCCATGGAATTCTCCAGGCCAGAATACTGGAGTGGGGAGCCTCTCCCTTCTCCAGGGGATCTTCCCAGCTCAGGGATTGAACCCAAGTCTCCCACATTGCAGGCAGATTCTTTACCAGCTGAGCCATAAGGGAAACCCTTTAATTGCTTTGTTTGCTTCGATTCGATTTGTGTTGGTCTTTAGTATTACATATACTCAGTGAGTACAGTTAACCTGGCGTGCATGCTGGCCACCACATGCCTGGTTTTTAACTGAAAATGAGATAAGCTATTTAGGCTGACATCTATGAGTAAGAATCTTAATCAGCTTGATGTCAGAGTTTCAGGAAGACATATGCATTGGGGAGGAGAAATTTAACCTTTTAGACTCTAGAATCTCCATAACTCAGGTTGACACACAGGTGTTCATTCTATTAAAAAATGTGATTTATTATAACCCCTTCAATTACAATTAAGTTTGAATTACAATAATGTTTGATATTTGAGATGTCTCCTAATTCCAAATGAGTGATACTATGGATGAGGGTATGACTCATGATTGTGTACCCCTCATGCTTTACAAATGAAACAAATCCCTTTTTTTTCCCTTCAGGTTTAACCAGTATATTAATAGGATTCACATCCATGAGGAGGTTGAGCCCATGAGGTTCTCTTTAGGAGGCAAGAGCCTAGGGGAATAAATATGTGTGCCAGATCGCTCCATCCTTAGGCTGAAATGTGTTTTGGGTATGGTGTTGCAAAGAACACAGTATTCTGTCACTTGTCCTGTTCTGGTACACGAGGTGAAATGGTACAGAGATTGCTAGATACACAGCATCTTCTTCTGGTCATTGTATTTGGAGGTCTCATTTTCTTGGATTTTAGCCAGGGACCATTGGCTTGAGGGTCACGATGTCTTTCTGTAGACAAGTGTTCCGTGTCAGATGATGGTGTTGGTCTTTGTTTATAGGGAAGTTTTAGAGCATCGATCTAGGGGAAGAGAGGCTGTCCACAAGCCAAGCCTGAGACTGACACCAAAAGAGTGGTTTTGAGTTTTGCTGTGGCGAGTTGGGTTTGTTCCTGCCTTGATTCACATCTCCGCTGTTTCAGAGGATGAGATAGTCTTCATCCTCTGCTTTGGGATCCTCAGAGACTTGTCCACTTTGGTTCTATCTTCTCTCGCCTATGACTTCAGCTTCCATTCCCTGCTCTCTAACCTACCCATGGATTCAGTTAGGTCCCATTTAAAAACAAGTAACACTTTTCTCAAGCCTGCATCTTTCCCTTGCTGCCATTCTGTTTCTCTCCTTCCTTTAGAAGCCAAGCCTCAAAAGAGCGTAATCACTTCTAGCTGTTGACACTCCAGTCATTGCAGTGACTCAGATAGACGCCTGGTCATCAACCTGACTGTGTTCTCTCAAGCCCTTGAGAGATTCCTTTTGGGTAAAATCCAGTGGATACTTTAGTCCTCACCTTACCTGGATTCTCCACTGCCTTTGACATCTTAATCACCTCCATTCCAGTGAGACCATCTCCTCTGATTTCCTTTCTTTGTTTCTGGCCACTGCTCAATTTCCTTTCCAGGTTCTTCCTTGGTCTGCTCTTTTGTTTTCTCCCAAATTCATGTAGAATAGTCACTTTATTAGTCAAAGTTATCCAGAGAGACAGAACCAATAGAATAGCTAGGTGGGTAGATAGATAGATTGGTTCTTGGGGATTTAGCATAAGGTATTTTTTCACATGGTAATGGAGGCTGAGCAGTCCCATGTGCAGCTGTATGTGAGCTGGCTGATCCGGGAAAACCAGTGGCATCCTTCAAAGCTCAGAGAGCCCGAGAACAATGTTGTATATTCCATTTCAAGTCTGAATGCCTGAGAAATAGAAGTGCCAAGGGCAGGAGAAGATCAGTATTCCAGCTGAAGTGGTCAGGGAGACAGGAATTCCCCTTGGCCTGCTCTTAAATATGTGTGTTCTATACCCTCTCCCTGGCTAATCTCATCTACTTCTGTGGATTCTTCGGCCCAAGGACACTGCTTCCCAAGTCTTCTTCCCACAGTCCAGAGCTGTGTGATCAGTTGCCTTTGGAACAGCACTGCTTGCATGTCTCAAGTTCAACACGTCCAGACTGTGGCCATCGTCTTCCCAACCAAATCCTCCTCCACGTTGTCACTTCCCTCAACAAAGTCACTGCCTTCTACCAGTGCTTCTCCCTCACCTGGGATTTCTCCTCCCTGTTTCCCCACCCAGTTAGTCACCTACATAATTCTGCGTGACTGTATTTACCTCTTGTCTGTCTCAGCCACTGGCCTGTTATCTCAGCTGGTTTATGACAGAGCCTTTTAGCTGTCTCATTCAAGGTCCTTTCATTCCATACTGCGCACTTCTACTAGAGTTACCTTTCAAAGATAATCAGTGAGGTTGTTAATCTTGTTTAGAATCAATAAAGAGTCTCAGGGACTATCATCTGTTTTCACACAATTATTTATAAAACAACTGAGTATCATCTAAGAATTGTCACTCAGGGAGTTCTTAGAGGCCATCATTAATTTTGTCCACCGAGGTGATTTGATGGGGCTAGTACCCTCTCTTGATTCAAAAATTGTGTTTACAAAAACCTTTCTCTTTGTGTTTCAGAATGACATTTTCCTCAGACACTATGACAAAGGACCGTGTAGGAATAAGCTTGGCCACTCAAGAGCCTCAGTGATGTGGAACCGAACACAGGTACCCTGACCTTAAAAGGAGCATAAGAGAAGCCAGACTTTGAATGGGTTGAAAAGCCCACCCACTCAGTTTCCCCCCTTCTCTTCCCTTCTTATTCATCCCAGCCTGAGAGGTTCTGGGGAACTTCTGGGCGTGAAGTTAATCCATGAGGCCAATCTCCTAGGGGAGAAGTAGAGAGTCAGGGTGACTGGGCAGACAAGAATCAGATTGGCCAAAAAGTTCTCTCAGGTTTTTCTGTCATGCCTTATGGAAAAAACCCCAGCAGGATAAAGGCAAAGGGGAATGCTTGTTCTTCCTGAAAAAACTGGTAGAATGAATTCCCTAGAGCCCTTTGAGGCATGATTGCTATGAAAGGCAGAGGTCTTAAAATCCCATGAGCTGTGTTGGGGCTTAGAACCCTCTGTACATACTGTTGTGTGTTTACGTGGTAGGTTCAAAGGGAGTCCTGATTTATTTTTCAGAGTTTTTCATGTTCCTTTTGAGGAAGTTGGTATTCATGGCCTAGTAACCATTATTAACATCCCTCTGAGGATGTTAACATTTCCTCTGAGACTGTTGAGGAAACAAGTAGAAGGTCAGCCAACATCAACACTTTGTGATCCCACTGAGCTTGCACCAGAGCCTGAGTTAGCATTTGGTTTGTCCCTGGTGTCTCCCTGGTTTATATCCAGTTCAGACCATTGCTGGGCACTGGATGGAAGGTCTCATAATTGTAACTGCTTCACATGCCTGAGATGGTGTCTTAGCTCAAGCTGCTGTAACAAATGACCATAGAATGGAAGACTCAAATCACAAATTTATTTCTCATGGTTCTGAAGACTGAAAGTCTGAGATCCAGGTGCCAGTGTTGTTGGGTTCTGATGAGGACACTCTTTGTGGCTTATAGATGGCATTCTTCTCGCTGTGTCCTCACACGGCAGAGAGTAGGGAAGAAACCAGTTCTCTTGTATGTCTTCTTATAAGGGCGCTAACCTCCTCATGAGGACTCCACCCTCATGTCCTAGTTACATGTCCCATTTCCACACATCTTCCTCCTCTTAGGGGTTAAAGTTTCAATCTATGAAATTTTGGCAGGGGGCAAGAACAGTCCACAGCTGATGGCGGAGTATATCCATAGAAAGACTTGAAGTGCTGAAATCGGCTTTTCTTCTACATCTCCAGGTGGTCGGGATTCTTGTGGGGTTGGGCATCATCGCCTTGGTGACCTCGCCCTTGCTGCTTCTGGCTTCCCCGTGCATCATCTGTTGTGTCTGCAAGTCCTGCCGGGGCAAGAAGAAAAAGCACGACCCATCCACAACCTAAAGATCTCGGTTCGTGTCCATGTGCCACAGGCGTCTGGGTTATACAAGACTGCAGTGATAAAACCCCACTTAATGAACTCACCTCCTTCTCCCCGCCAAACTTTGGAAGTGCCTCTGTGTCCAGACTTTGAACTCGCCTGCCCACCTTTGGCATCCGTAAAGGCCAAGTGCTTGTGTGTGTGTTCCTGTGTAAAGAGAACCTGGGTTCAACAGTCCAGACTATGTCTGTGGAGTGTGTTGAGAAGCTCTGGGTTGATAAGGAGAAACTAACGCATCAGCATGTTATCATTCAGAGGCTTCCCCAGTGGACTGTTCAACTTCCAGCCAAATCCATGGAGCCTGAAACACTCAGTATAATAAATGCACTGCCAACCATGACAACACACACTCTCACTGAGAAGCCGAGTCTGTCCTGGGTTGATTTGACCATCACAAGAAGCATGAGGAAAACCTCCTGTAGGAGGGGAAGAATAAGGCTGTTTAAAGGGAAATTCGTGTAAGAATTGTTATTCTTAAAAGAATTATAAGAGAGCCGCTTATCTTGGGAGTTGACATGGTGGTTCTGCCGGTTACTGGGCGTGCTGATTTCGCCCATAAGTTGGCAGAAACACAATAGGTTTCTCCTGTGTGAGCTCAGCTTCAAGCCAGAGAGATTGCTGTGCCAAGGGAGTTGTCCCTTCCCAGGAAAAGGGCTGTCGCAGGTGAAACCATCTGGTCTAATTTAGCATCTCTCCCCTGGGTGATCAACTTTGCCTCCAGCCAGTAGCGGTGGTCTGCAGGGTTGTTTAATATGAAGTTTGGGTAAAGTGGCAGAGATTCAAAATCATCATCATAGATATCAGGGACCTTTCTTGAGCTCTCTGTTCATGTGCCCAACAGATTTAGCATTGGACCCACAAGTACACACCAAGAGTGAATATTAAAGTCATAGATATATCCAGAATCTTTGTAACTTGCCGCTTAACTAAAGTTTGAATCCATTGGACATGAATGGATATCTCCAATAGTACACACAAAATAACGTGTTTACTTGAAACCCATTCTGTCTTCTGGGACTAATATGGTTTATTATAAATCAACCTAATATTTTTTGCATATTATATATGTAAATTTTGGTTACAAGAGCATTAAGTTACCCAAAGGTTTCAACTCATAACTCTTAAAGCAGTACTCAGTACGATGTGCCACGTCAGTTTGTAGAACACACACTGATAATCAAATTATTTATGTATTTTCGAACACAGTTCAGAGCAGGCCTCTTCCCAGCAAAGTTTTGCTCTTTCAGCATCTGTTCGGGTGACCGGAGTACCTTTTGTATGTACGAGGCACTGACAGAACAACAAAAAATATCTGAGAAACAAAATGTCAATGCTTTCTGTATCTTTAATACTTTGTGTTTGTATCACCTCATGGTGGCTTATTTTTCCTGTTGTACCATCGGTCAGATTTTGAATAAACGAGGTTTGAAAAGATAGTACCTTTTACTATAATTGCCATTAGCAAAGTAGCCTGGTACTTCATGAGAGCCGTATTAAATATTAGTGGACGCCTCTTTCTGAAGCTCAGAGTACCACATCAGGACCTAGGATATTTTCTGAGGTCACTGGATAACTAGACTATGGTATTGCTGCTATCCCTGACCTGTTATTAAAGAATGATGCTTTGCCTATGTAATGGATTGTGTTGTAAGTGGGGATGTGTATATTAAGGAACTTCAACTCACAAGTACATATTGATATCCGATGTATGTATAATACATCTGTTGGGTGTGTACATTTTTATTTACAGTTTGTATAGAACATAAATGAGAACTCCGGGAAAACTTTTGAATGGCAACCCACCCCAAACTATTTTTAATCATCCATTAGAGATTTCTCAATAGTGTCTTTATTTTCCTTTGAAACTATAAACACTTCAGAAAAAAAACCCAGTATCTTCTATCACTGTGTTTCATACTAGTATGAATATAAATGGACATAGGTTTGAATACTTTTCTTTGTCTTACACTGCCTCATTATAGTACAGGGCATTTACAACTGCTCAGGGGATCACAGGGACTCAACTGAAAATTGAATTTTTGTATCAAGAATGTCAGTCATGGCAATGTACTCCCCCACGTTAATATACTCTCCAAGCTTGGATCCACGAAGAATCTTTAAACAGGGACTGATATCACGTAACCTAAAGTGCTACGCTATCAGAAGCAGAGCTCTGGAATTTGAAGAAAAGGCAGAAGAAAGCATTAATTCTGTTTCCTTGGCAAATTGAAGGAATATGTCTTCTCACAGAAATACTATGAAAGAATTAGCTTACTATTTTGTGGGGAGTGTTTGTCCAATAGATTTGAATAACTGGATTTAAGTTTTTAAATGTTGAAAAGTGCCTGAAAATTTGTGACTTCTTCCTTAAATGGCTCAATGGTTTGGGTTGTGTGAGACTGTCGGAATCAACAAGAACGGGTTGGTTGGTTAACCCAAATATCTCTCTGGTGCATCAGAGGGCAAGCTGCACGCCAGTCTAGAGACTGTGTTTATAATGGGGAAAGCTGACAACTTTGATAACAGGCTGATGCTTTCGTTTTGTATAACTGGCCAGAGAAAGGGTTGAACCCAGTCTCCTTCCTGTTTGTCAGCTCTGTCCTTTTCTAGTGATTCTCTGTCTGTACTAGGAAGAAATATGGGTCTATTTAATGATATTTGGATGTCGTGGCAAAAATCTCTTTGTGTTTGGAGTAGTGTAGTCCACTTGAAACAGAAATTCAAAAAATCCTTCACTGCATTGTCATCTGGAAGGAATAACTCAGCATCCAGGTGAGGTAGGGAGGTGAGGAAGAAAACCATATGGATGCAGATTTTAGAGCCTTAGGCATCCTGTTTGTTCATGCCATGAACGTTTACCCCTGACTTGAAATCTCTAGTTTGAAAGAGGCCTTTGCAAAAACAAACAGTTCACAGTATAAATTTTCTTGTAGCTGGCATCACAAAAATCTTACCTATTAAGGTTTGAAAATCTATGTTGGTTTGAATGTTAATCACTGTTTCTTAGAACCCCAAATTGTCCCTTAAAAAGTATGCAGAATCTAAATGTGTATTACTTTAGCCTTCCCTACACAGTGCTTCTAAAAAACCGTCTGTTCATGAATGATTACCTTCATGTATATAGAATATGTGTATATGTGTGGTTTGAAAGAGTTTCAGAATGCCTTAGATGAATGACATTTATAAAACTGTTACAGTGGATATCTATAGGCTATTACATCTCTGTTGATTCGTGATCTAGAAAGTTTTGTTCTGTATTTAAGAAACTGCTGTTACGTTATATTTTTCCAAGTATTTGAAAGGAAAATACCAGGCCTCTTTGGCCCCAATAAATGTGGAGCAGGAAATCAAGTGTGTTATTTTTTGTTATGGTGCGTAGTTCTAGACACGTTCAGTTTTATCATGAAGGAGCTAACTGGGTCACTATTAAATCTCAAGTTTGGAATTCAAAAGAGTAACTTCTGTAATGCCGTATGTGGAAGTAACTCTTGCTACCTTGTTTCTTAACAGAAGTAAGAGCAAGTGTGATGCCTTCACTCATTGCAGACTTTTTAACTGTATTTCATTGGAGGAAAATTGCTTTACAATATTGTGTTGGCCTCTGCCAGAGTGAAAGTGAAAGTCGCTCAGTCTTGTCGGACTCTTTGTGACCCCACGGACTGTGTCCATGGCATTCTCCAGGCCAGAATACTGGCATGGGTAGCTGTTCCCTTCTCTCAGGGAGCTTCCCAACCCAGGGATCGAACCCAGGGTCTCCCACATTGCGGGTGGATTCTTTACCAGCTGAGCCACAAAGGAAGCCCAAGAATACTGGAGTGGGTAGCCTATCCCTTCTCCTGGGGATCTTCCTGACCGAGGAATCAAACCGGGGTTTCCTGCGTTAGAGGCAGATTCTTTACCAACTGAGCTGTCAGGGAAGCCTCTGCCATACACCAACATAAATCAGCCACAGGTGTACATCTGTACCCTCCCTCCTTGCTGAACCCCCCCTCTAGGAAGGGGTTGTCACAGAGCACTGGGTGGAGCTCCCTGTGCCACACAACAAATTCCCACTAGCTAGCTGTTTTAAATATGATAATGTATATGTTTCCATACTTTATCTCAATTCATCCCACTCCTTCCCTCACCGTGTTCACAGGTCTGTTTTCTATGTCTGCAATTCCTGTTGCAGACTTTCTTGTGTGTATAATATTCTATACTGCCAATGCTCAGGCACTGATCACTATCCAGAAAAATAACCAAAATAATTTAAGTCTTTGATCATCCTGATAAAAAATGCTGCCAGGCATCAGAGCTATTAGTTCTGTTAAATTTGTGCTGGGCTCTGTGCTCTTCTTCTAACCTTCTAAAAGTCTGTTTAAAAGAATGTGTTTCCTTGTTATAATTTTTTTAAAAAAGGATTTACATGTGGAAGATTAACTTCAGGTCATTTCTATTTGATTAGTATTCAGGGCAGGACTAGCCTGAAGTTGAGTGCCAGAAGTTGGTTAACAACTAGAACTTGTGTCTCTGCAAAACTGGAAGCTCACATTCCTATACTGGTGTTGGTGCCTTTTTATTGAATGTTATTTGCTTCTCATGCAATATCTGAGTTGGTAAAGGATGCATCTGCCAATGCAGGAGATGTAAGACATGGGTTCAATCCTTGTGTTGGGAAGATCCCCTGGAGTAGCAAAGAGGCTATAGTCCATAGGGTCACAAAGAATCGGACACGACTGAGTCACTGAGCACACAAACACACAGGATACCTGAGTATAGAGGTTTACAGTTGACTTATAATTTAAATTTCATTTTCTAAACATTCAGCTTGGAGGAAATCAATAAGATCACTTAAAAACACTTGAGTTATGATTTCTTAATTTGCTTAATTGTTTCCTAAAATGTGAACATTATCTCATTTTTAAAATGTGCTTATTATTTCCTGAACTTGAATTTGCATTCCCAAAGAATTATTGAATGAACACTTTTTTATAGCAGTGATTTTAATTAATCCCCTAACCAGCAAATTCATTGCAATGTTAATTATGAATCGAGTGAGTTGGGAGGAGAATTATAATTAGGTTTTCCTATAGTTCAATTATTTCCATTTGTTAGATAATCTAGTTTTTTAGACCCTAAAGATAGCATCCAGTTCTACATTATGAGAAAAAAATTAATTTCTTTGAATAATTTAATAGCAATTACAGTATGTTTTATTTATATATTTTTGCATATGCTTTCTAAAGAACTTTTGAGAACGATATTATGAAATAAATGGAGCAGATATTGGATCTACTTCATAGAGAAAGCGATGGTTTTGTGTACATGTCCTGCCAGGGGTCATACTATTGATAAGTGGCAGTTAGAAAAAGACTTCCAGAGGAGCTCCCTGGTGGCCTAGTGGTTAGGATCCTGGGCTTTCACTGCTGTAATTCTAGGTTTGATCTCTGGTTGGGGAACTGAGATCCTGTAAGTAGTGTGACCAAAATAATAAAGGATGGCAGACGCCTTGGAAGTACTTTAATGGTCCTTCATCAGTTGGAAATTCTGAGCTTGCATTTACTCTGAAGTCTGTGAGTCCCAAGAGCATGTCCTCTTCTTCCAATAATTTGTATCAGTGGAATTTACTATTAAAGAGAATTTATTAGAGTCTGTGTTTTGGTGTGTCTGACAGCATACCTAGGGCAAAGGGCTACCCCCTGAGATCCACCCATCACTCCTTGGGGTTCAATGAGGGGAGAAGAGCAGGAGACAGGAGGCGAATGGTGATTCCTTAGAGAAAGAACGCAGTGGCATGTGGCTGATCTGCTAATATTGGGACTAGAATTATAGCTGGGTCCGTGTGCTTGTTCCAAAAGCCAAAGTGTTTACCTCTTCCCCACAAATATGAGGTACATTGTCATCAGTTCCTTTTATGTTTACAATCAAGACTCAAAAATGATTAAGTCAGATCCAGATCTTTCCCTATTAACATTATTAACTTGTACTCTAAAGTGGATTTGTAGCCTAGCATTAAATAAATCAATCGGCGGGCAGTTTCAAAAGCAAGAAAAGGAGCTCTAAAGAAATTAATGAATTTCAGAGCTATATAAAGAAGTGCTTTGAATTTCATTTTCTGCATAAAGTTTGTCTTTCAGGTTTGTCAATTTCCCCTTTTTACATGTATTAAAACTAGAATTCAGGCTTTTGATGAGAAGCAGATTAAGTCTAATGTTAGCCGTTTTATCTTGCGGTTCCCTAATGACCTGGCATGATGTGAGGGGACATATTTTCTTTTGAGGGGAGTGGATGGGTGGTTGACATTTATGCTATTGAACATATTTAAATAAAACAAACATGAAGATTTTTCTCGAGGTGAGTTTTGAGACTTTTGAATTTTTTTGAATTCATTTAAAAAAAAATTGTTTGAAGCCAAATTCAAGTCAGTTTGTTTAAAAGCAAACAAGTCCAGAAATCCACACACTGCCCCACGTGGTGTGTTCCAAATTCCAGCCTGGTCCTAGGACTTCTGCATCACAAGGGCACGTGACCAAAACTGGGAGAGGATTGATCAATCTGTGTCACCCTGGGCACAGAACCCGCAGGCAACATCATCTGACCTCCTGCTCTCTGCCAGTCCTGGCAGTGTGGGGCTGCGGGGGCAGACACCTGCCTTGTCATAAGTGGCTTCGGTTCCAGTCTGGCTTTGCTCTTGACCGGAGGTGTGATGCAGGGCCAAGCGCTGATCACATGGTGTCATTTCATCCGTCTTTGGAGGATAGGTTGAGATCACCAACGTCAATGTGCTTCTAACCGCTCTTTGTTCAGAGAGGGAGGGGAGGGAGCCAGTGTACAGTGTGTTCTGTGGCTCTGAGTTTGAGTGAGTTTGCAGCCGGACACTTTCCAAAGGAGAAAAGAATTGGGATACTGCTGCTAAGTCGCTTCAGTCACACTGACTCTCTGCGACCCCCATAGACCATACCTGCCAGGCTCCTCTGTCCATGGGATTCTCTAGGCAAGAATACTGGAGGGGGTTACCATGCCCTCCTCCAGGGGATCGTCCTAACCCAGAGATGGAACCTGCAACTCTTCTGTCTCCCGCATTGGCAGGCAAGGTTCTTTCCCACTAGCACCACCATGTTCCAAAGAAGAAAAGAACTGAGAGGGGGTTCCCCAAAATATATTTCAAACTCGTGAATGTGTGTTAGGGAGGAATGACTTCCTCAGGAAATATGTTATCTTTTTAGATTAAAAAAAATTCCTTCACGTTGATTTTTCATGAATAGTTCACAAGCATTTAGTTGATTTTGTTCTCAATTAGAATGGGAGATGCAGAGAGGAAAATACAGAGTCCACATCTGCACAATGAATCTTTTTCTGGGGAGTGGTTTATGGTGAAAACTTGCATTTACAACATGCCTCATGGTGGGCAAAGTACTTTCAAATACATTTCCCTTGACTCTTCATGCTATTCTAGGAAATAAATATTAATATGCCCCTCCTCTGATTTATAGAGGGGAGCAGAGACTCAGGGGCTACGTGACATGGCATTGGCTTACAAAGTGGGTTGGCGGCAAAACTAGAATTTGAATCCACACCTTGCATAAACCAGCCCAGGGCCTCTTAGCATTATTTTAATTTTCAAAATGATGGCTTCAAGCAACACATTGATTAATCTCAGTTTCTGTACATTAGAAATCTGGCATGATGTAGTTGGTTCTCTGCTCCAGCTCTCACTGGGCTTCAAGAACAAGGTGTCGGCCCAGGTGTGTTTTCATCTGGGGCTCAGGGTTCTCTTCCAAGCTCACTGGTTGTTGGCAGAATCCAGTTCCTTCTCACACCTTCCGTGTGGTGCCCTCTGTCTTCAAGTCACATCGAGTCCTTCCCGTAATTCAGATCTCTGACATCTTCTTCAGCTGCATCTTTCTGACTTCCGTACTTTTAATTTTCACGTGGTCAATAGGAACACATTTTTCAGTTTCAATAGGAAATTTAACTTTTTGCTGTTGTTTCCCTGTCCCATGAAGCCAAGCAGTTTGCAGATATGACAGCATCAGCCGGAAGAAACCACAAACTCAGGGAAAAGTTGAGAGCAATATCTCTCTTCCTGAAGGGAAACCGTTGCTCTGAAGTTTCAGTTAAGCCTGGCATAGTCCAGGTGTTAACTGTAACCTCGCTTCTGGCTGGCGTCCTGGGAAGGTCTGCTTGGTCTTTACGTGAAGCAGATTTTTCCACATGGGGTTAGAAGAAAACCTGATCTCATCTTTCTAAACAAACCTTCAGAAGGTTTAGGATTGGACTAGATCTTGTTTGGGATTCAGGGAGGACAACTCCTTTCAAGAGTTGGCTTGAAGTACAGGAAGGTGATTCCACTCAAGTCAGACCAATAAAGACTGGATTTCAGTTAATCAGCTGTTGAAGTCAAGGTCACCACCTCTTCCCTTTACCCACACCAGTACAGGAATACAGACACTGACCAGATGCTTTAGATGTTTTAAAGTAGAAAAAAAAATCTCAGATGTGATTTTCTGATATGCTATTCGAATGTCATCTGCAGATAAATAGAAGAGATTAAAGAGTTTTAAGTTATAAAATGAGGGGTCACAAGAGTATGGTGCAGGATCAATTTTTAGGTCAATACAATAGAGTCACTCAATAAAATGCCTCCTCTGTAAGGAAAAAAAATTCTCTGGAAATGAAAAAATGTGGTCATTTTTCCAACTAGAAAAAGAAGGCTAGATGTGTTAAGATAGAAAAGATCACCAGCACTCACTGTGAGTCTCACACACATGAATTGTTGTTGTTCAGTCACTAAGTCGTGTCCGACTCTCTGTGACCCCATGGACTTTAGCACTCCAGGCTTCCTTGTCCTTCACTATCTTCTGGAGTTTGCTCAAACTCATGTCCATTGAATTGGTGATGCCCTCCAATCATCTCATCCTCTGTCACCCTCTTCTCCTTCAGCCTTTCCCAGTATCAGAGTCTTTTCCAGTGAGTCAACTCATCACATCAGGTGGCCAAAGTATTGGAGCTTCAGCTTTAGCATAAGTGCTTCCAATGAACATTCAGGACTGATTTCCCTTAGGATGGACTGGCTTGATATGCTGTCCCAGGGACTCTCAAGAGTCTCCTCCAGCACTACAATTTGAAAGCACCAATTCTTCAGTGCTCAGGCTTCTTTAGGTCCAAAAAGAAAATTCTTTACAGTCCAAAAGGGGAATTCTCCTTATTAGACAAAGAACTGGTAATTGCTGGGAGAAGTTTCCAGGCACAAAATTATAGATGATTCCAGGAGCGTATGAAATATATTACAAGTTTATTTAAAATAAGCAGATTCAAAGAACAGTGGTTGAGTTTCATAGGTCTGTTTACAATTCTTGATGGCAACAAAAGTTGTTTGCAGAATTTTCAGGGATGTGTTTCCTCTAGTACTTATATTAAAAACATCAGAAGGTTAGTATTCTCATTTTAAGCACACAATAGTCAGTATTCTCAGACTGAGTGTGTCAGTCAGTCTGAGAATTCTTTTCAACATTCAGTTGCTTGGTATTGATTAGTTTTTCTCTGTTTCCTGTACACAAGGCACATCCTGTGAACCGAATTAAATTTAAGGTACATATGTATACATGTTAATAGATGGTATATAGGATAGTATATAGACTGTATATCTACCTATTTATGTATCTGTTGTCTGTGTGTGTGAGTGAATGAGCAGCAGATAGACAAGTGGATGAATGGGCACACCCACTTAGGAACAAAGAAATTTTTATTCAGACTTAAATAATAAATTTTGTTTTCAAAAGTAGAATACAAAACTACTTCTGGTTTTCAAAAATAGTGAATTAAAAAGCAAAAGTTAGGGAGTTCCCTGGCAGCCCAGTGGTTAGCATTTAGTGCTTTCATGGCTGTGGTTCCAGGTTCAGTCCCTGGTTGGGGATTAAGATCCTGCAAGCTGCATGGTGTGGTCAAAAAATAATAATAATATGTTAAAAACAATAAACAGCAAAAGTTAAATCAGTGTTCAAAAAGTGCTTTGAAACTTTGGTTTTTAAATAAAATGTGTTTATTTTTCCAAGTATTATTTGAAACCACAGTGAGGTGTTCTTACAGACGATTACTCCCATTTGTCACAAAATGTTTCCATTTAGGGCTTTTAATATTTGAGATTTAATTTTGAGAATGGTCACACTACAACTCATTTCTAATACTTAAATCTGATGTCAAAATTTATTATAACCAAGCAAGTAAAATAAAGATTTGAAAAAAAACCTTCAGGCTTAATTTCTATTATCCATTTTAATGAAAACGAAAATGTATGTTGATTGCATCTTAAAAATGATAGGGAAAAAAGGGGAAATGATTGTATTCTTTCCTTATTACTCATTCATAATCTACAGGGTATTTCTCAAATATTTCCATGTAAACATCCTCAACTGATATAAGAACATGAACTCACCCCAGAAGGAAAAGAATGACCAGAAATCATTGTCCAAAGTGAACTACTGCGGACTAGAAACTTTTTGACATCTCCTACATCATTTTTTAATTTTATCTTTACCATTCATATCAAACTCTGCTCCATAGTATTTTGATTTCATTTTTAAGATGACATCGTAAATTATCTAAGTGAAAGTCTCTTCTTAAAAAATCTAAGTGAAAGTCTCTTCTTAAAAAAAAAATCCTTTATCTTGTTTCCTCCAGGACCTCTCAGGGTACCCCTGGGGTACACCTAAGCCTGTTTGAGAAGGTTGGCACGCTGAAGAAAGCAAGTCTGTTAGGTTACCATTCTCATTACAAAACACGGATCCTGTGTCCAGACCACTGTGACCATCCGTTGCTTAAAGTGACTTAGATTAGGAGAAAGAACACGCCAGGCTATCAGAAGATGAATTACTATTTCAGCTCATGCCTGATAAATGCCAGGTGAGATACGTGTGAGGAGCATGTAGGGGAGGACGGACATCGTTGAAACCTTTTGGTTAGGGTTTTATAGAGACAGTCCTGGATCCGGGCTGTGAAAGTTGTCAGGATTGTGATCGCAAAGGAGGAGACAGGGCATTTACAGAGAGGGGCATGATGAGAGCAAGGTGGCTTGGGGAGTGATAACAAGCCTGATTAAGTGGAAATAATGCACTCATAGAACAGAGAGCCAGAAAATGACGAGGAGAAAAAGACTTTGGGTGCCAGGCTCACGAGTTGGTGGCTTCTTATTACAGCAGGGAGCTGAGTAACAGTTCTGAGCTTGAGGGATTGATATGTGCAAAGGTACACTTTAGCAGGTTTGTCTGACAGCACTGTGTTGGTTGTATTATAAGGGAGGAAGCTAGAAATAGCATCACCATTTAGGAGGATGGGGGCTTCCATGGTGGCTCAGCTGGTAAAGAATCTACCTGCAATGCCGGAGACCTGGGATCGATTCCTGGGTCAGGAAGATCCCCTGGAGAAGGGAATGGCTACCCACTCTTGCCTAAAGAATTCCATGGACAGAGGAGCCTGGTGGGCTACAGTCCAATAATCTACTCCATACTATTTTGATTCCATTTTGAAGATGACATCGTAAATTATCTAAGTGAAAATCTCTTCTTAAAAAAAAAACCTTTATCTTGTTCCTCCAGGACCTCTCAGGGTACCCCTGGGGTACACCTAATCCTGTTTGAGAAGGATGGCATTGAAAGAAAGCAACCCACCTGAGGAGCCTGGTGGGTTAGTCCGAAAAGAGTCAGACGTGACTGATTTAATGAAGACCTGGTCCAGAGTAGTGTCTGCAGAGAAAGGAATGAAAAAAAGGAAAAAGCAAATGAGAACGATGTTAAATATATAATTCAATAGCATTTTGTTACATATATATAATTCAGTAGCATTTGGTGGTCATATCATCTACAAAATAAATGCTTTTAAAAAGTATTATACTATCATTTTCTTACTTGAATGCGATTACTGTATTGAATCTTAAAGCCTCCATACAAAATGGTATCCATTTTTACCTAGAGTCAGTCTAGCAAAGGTTATGTTAATGTGAGGCTTACTCATAGGACTTACCCTTAAGTCCTTTTTGGAACAAAGCATAGAATAAATAAAATTACTCGCAGCGCATGATGAAAGAGCCAGGCTGAATGCAGAACAATTCTGTGGGAGATATATTTCTACCTCGCTTTGTAACTTTAGGTAATTCATGAGAAAGCAGAGGGCACAGGAGAGTCTCTTACATTAATGAATTTGTTAGTGTTTAAGAAACGCTTTCAACCCAATTGCCTTTTCCATTTTTTAGGAAAAGCTCCAAGCACTGAAGTACACAACCAGCTTGACAAAGACGGGAAATGGGACTGAGTTCTGAAAGTCCTTTGAGGAAGTTAATTGACCATGTTGTTTTCATTTACTTGGAAAGGAATTCCCTTTGAAAGCGCAGTGAGGTGTGTCTTTCCCTTTTCTTAGCTGCCACTCAGTCTGCTAATAAGATAAACTGATGTAATCGTATGTTATATACTTTAGTATTTATTGTATGGGAAGAACTAAAGCTTGTAGCAATACCACTTACCTCAGTGATTCTATTTCACAAAGGATGCTCAGCCCATTCTTTTCAGAACAGTTTTTTGCCCTTTGCCCATGGAAATAATTTGCTGTCTATACATTGGACACGGTAGCTGTTGGAGCCCTGATAATTACAGCTGAACAGAGACACTAGGAAGGAGAGAGGAGGAACACACGATTCTGGCCAGCCTGGCTTTTGTAAATCAATACCCATTATTATAGAGGAAAAAAAAAAAAGGGATAGCCGCATATAATGATCAGAGACCAACTAGGTCTTCTCTATAACAAATAGCTTGGCAAAGAATCTGCCTGGAGACCTGGCTTCAATCCTGGGTGGGGAAGATCCCCTGGAGGAGGAAATGGCAACCCAGGTCAATATTCTTGCCTGGGAAATTCCATGGACAGAGGAGCCTGGCCAGTTATAGTCCATGGGTTGCAAAGAGTCAGACATAACTGAACATGCAATCTTCGAGTGAGGAGCTGGAGGTCCCTGTAGGAATAGGCAGTTTGCTATGATTGTCATAAATTAGAAGTAATGACAGACCTGTAGTGGTAAACTATCATTTAGTAATGGTTTTATTTTTCTGTTTAATAGATTTAATAGGTTAATCTTTAATCTAGAAAATATATAGCTCAAGAGGGTCCTGTGAAGTCCTCACGAAGTCTGTCAGTACTGAAATTTTATGTAAAATTGTGTCGTGTATATATTTTTTTCTGGAAAGAGGTTTACATAATTCTTAGTAGGTTGTGACACTAAAAAGATGAACAGTGTTAAATGGGAACGTTTGCATTCTGGTGGATAGGTATTTCTGCATAATGCTGGAATTCTTTAGTTGCTAAATTGTGACTGACTCTGCGACCCCATGGACTGTAGCCTGCCATGGTTTTCTCTGTTCATGGAATTTTCCAGGCAAGAATACTGAAGTGGGTTGCCATTTCCTTCTTGAGGAAATCTTTCTGACCCAGGAGTCAAACCTGCATCTCCTGCGTTGGCAGGCAGATTCTTTACCACTGAGTCACCAGGGAAGCCTGATGCTGGAATTCTTTTTCCTCATTTTTAGTAAAAGGATAAATTTTGTTTTCTCCTACAAATGATGAATTTAAGAGTATTTTTAGGTGTAGTTGGCATTTCTGAGCTTGACACTGAGGCATACTTCTTACTGAAAAGCCTAAGTCACTCATTATATGGAAGCTCAGAAGAGAATATTAATTAATTGCCAGCGTACATGGTGGCAGACTGAACATAAGCTGGTCTCTCCTTCTGACCACCCAAGTGGCCGGCTCTTCTGAATGCTTTTTCATGTACATCGGTGTTTTGGGTCCAAATCAGCTAAATCAGGGTCTTCTAGAGGTTTTTCTCTAAATAAGTTAATGAGCATTTACCTGTCCTGAAACAAAACCCACAGACCTGCCTACCTCATTTTGGCAATCAAAGCCCCACGGCCAGTAACAAGTTTGTCTCTACTTTGATCTGTGATGTTGACACTGTGTTTTTTGGCTGCTCTAAAGCAGACTGCCAATTAGGTCCCAATGTGTCAGACAGCCTTGGAGTGGGTACTAGTGGCCAAGTTTCCATTAGTGGTTACTATTGATTGATGCCTCAGCATTCCATTCATTTAGAAATAGAAACCTACTCTCATCTTTAATTTTGGGGTTGGGAGAAGAGGTAATAGTGGGGTTTTTGGGGTGAGGGGAATTCCCAGAACACAATGAAATCTCCTTCTATCTCTTTGCTTTTAACTTTGGTTTTGCCTTTAGCACAGGAAAGACTCAATATGGTAGGAGGTTGTGATTCTGTTGTTTAGATTAGGGTGTGCTTTCTATTTTATCAGGTATAGAAGATTGAAAGGAAGAGGAAAGAAAGCCACCTTCATTGGAAAGCAGCTCTGTGCCTACAACTGCTTTAGATATTTTCATGTGTGACCACATAAGTATTCTCTAACAACTCTAGAAAATAGGAGTTAGTCTCTGCATATTCCTGAGGACATCACGGTTCAGAGAAGAGGAATTCATTCTTCTAGACTGCATACATTGTAAACGCCAAAACAAATTCACACAGGTATCTGTTGGAGTCAACAGTTTGTGCCATTTCTATTTCAGTGTATGATAATAGGAGCTTATTAAGGGGTTAATCCCTCAAGCATCTGAAAAGAACTTAGGAAAAGCCTCTAATGCATAATGAAAATGGGGATATTTAGGCTAGAAGCTTACCTATGGGTCATCATAGACCAATATAGAAAGAATTAAACCAGGGACCTAGTTTCTCGATTTCAGCTTTGGTATTCATACTTAAGGAGTTTCCCAGGTGGTGGTAGTGGTAAAGAACCTGCCTATCAATGCAGGAGACATAAGAGATGTGGGTTCGATCCCTGGGTTGGGAAGATCCCCTGGAGGAGGGCATGGCAACCCACTCCAATATTCTTGCCTGGAGAATCCCATAGACTGAGGAGCCTGGTGGGCTATGGTCCATGGGGTTGCAAAAGAGTTGGACGTGACTGAGCCACTTAGCATGCAGGCATTCATACTTAGAAATGGACTAGGAGTTACTTTCCTTTTCTAGTCCTGGGCTATAGTTTCTTGAAATCAGATTATTATGCTGAGAAGTAAACTACACCCAGGGGAAAGGACGGAGAAGGAAAAAACCAAACTCTCTTCTTTGTTAATGAGTCATATTGTCTGAGCTTGGTTTTTCATTGACACCAGCTGGGATGGTTTCTGCCCATCTCTCAAGGAGGATCCTAATGATGATTCACAGGGTCTGTATCTCATTTGCGGTACCAGTTAATTCTGGAAACTCCAAATGCATTCAACTGAATGTATGCTTAAAAACATTTTTTTTTTTCTTTTTCCCCCATTTTTTTTGGGAGAAGTGTAACTTCATATTCAGAACTGTGTTACACAGAAGTTGGTGGAGAATACTTCACTGTGGTTCTTCAGAAAAGAGAGGTTTATTGTAAGCAGAACTTTTAGCTGTGATGAATAGCTTCAGGCAGAGATTGGCACACTTTTTCTGTCAAGTGCCAGATAGTAAATATTTTAGGCTTTGTAGGCCATATGGTTTCCATGGCAACTTTTCAATTCTGCTGTTGTATTGTGAAAGTAGCCATGTAAATACATGGGTGCAGCTGTGTTCCAATAAAACTTTATTTACAGACACAGCAAGAGGGGCTGGATTTGACCTGTGAGTTGTAGTTTGCCAAACCCTAGCCTAGAGGTCTGGAGAAGGCAATGGCCCCCCACTCCAGTACTCTTGCCTGGAAAATCCCATGGACAGTGGAGCCCGGTAGGCTGCAGTCCATGGGGTCGCTATGAGTAGGACACCACTGAGCGACTTCACTTTCCCTTTTCACTTTCATGCATTGGAGAAGGAAATGGCAGCCCACTCCAGTGTTCTTGCCTGGAGAATCCCAGGGACGGGGGAGCCTGGTGGGCTGCTGTCTACGGGGTCACACAGAGTCGGACACGACTGAAGCGACTTAGAGCAGCCGCAGCAGCCTAGAGGACAACCCAGGTTTTTCTATGTGTTTAATACCTACTTCCAAGCAAACAGTAAGTACTTAATAAAAATTTTTTTGATGACTAGGTGCATATACGAAAGAACAGAGAACTCTTTCGCTGTGGTCTGAATTCATGTGTTAAAATTCATATATTGGAAACAGTGCCCACTGTGATGGTATGTGGAAGGTGAACTGGTCATGAGGGTGATGTCCTCATCAATGCGATTGTTGTTGTTCAGTCGCGCAGTTGTTTCTTACTCTTTGTGGCCCCATGGATTGCAGCATGCCAGGCTTCCCTGTCCTTCTTTATCTCCTGGAATTTGCTCAAACTCATGTTCACTGAGTCGATGATATCATCCAACCATTTCATCCTCTGTCGTCCCTTTCTCCTTTTGCCTTCAATCTTTCTCAGCAACAGGGTCTTTTCTAATGAGTGAGCTCTGCATCAGGTGGCCAAAGTACTGGAGCTTCAGCTTCAGCATCAGTCTTTCCAATGAATATTCAGGATTGATTTCCTTTAGGATTAACTGATTTGATCTCTTTGCTGTCCAAGGGACTCACAAGAGTCTTCTCCAACACCACAGTTCAAAAGCATCAATTCTTCAACACTCAGCCTTCTTTATGGTCCAGCTCTCACATCCCTACAGGACTATTGGAAAAAGCATAGCTTTGACTATACAGCCCTATGTCAGCAAAGTGATGTTTCTGCTTTTTAATATGCTGTCTAGGATTGTCATAGCTTTTCTTACAAGGAGCAAGTGTCTTTTAATTTCATGCCTGCAGTCACCATCTGCAGTGCTTTTGGAACTCAAGAAAATATTAATGCCCTTATAAAAGGGACCTCAGAGAATTAGCTTGACCTTCCACCACATGAGGACGCAGCTAGAAGCCTGCAGTCTGCAACCTGGAAGAGAGCTTTCATCAGAATTGTATTATGTTGGCAACCTGATATAGGACCTCCAGCCTCAGGAAAGATAAGAAATAAATTTCTGTTGTTTATAAGTCACCCAATATATGGTATTTTATTATAGCAGCCAGAACAGACTAAAACATCTTCTGAGGCTTTATTACTATCAACTGTGCTTTTAATTAAGGAAGGAGTTGGTAGGAATGGACTCATTTTATAGATAGATGAATAAGGCATGGAAAATTAGGGAGTCCTAGGCGCCCCCCCACACACATTTAAGCTATTGAAATTAAATTTTATTTTGGCAGAGAGTGTTAAACCAGGGGCAGAACCCAGGCCCAAGACAGTGAAAGCACTGAATCTTAACCACTGGACCATCAGGGAATTCCCTACAATTTTTAAATTTAGAATTCAAGCTTCTTGACTCTATTCAATGGTGCATTTACTGAACTCCCTTGGTTTCATATTATTTTATCATTTATTCTAAGGAAAGACGCTTCTTTCAAAGAAAATACTATTCATTTCTGCTGTATCAGATAAAATTCTTTGCATTGTAAGAGATGGAAGACCCAACTCAAACAGCCTTAAACAAGACTGTTTTGTCTTATTTGTGGGGAATTTATAGGCTGATGAACTTCAAAAGTCCCGATATGAAGCAGGCTCCAAACAGGCTTGACTCAGTCACTCAAGTTACCAAGGACCCAATTCCTCTTTGCCTCTGTTCTACCTGCCACCTGATTATGTTCAATCTTAAATTTTACCCCGTGGGGTATCCCTTAAGGGTTTCTTGTTTGGGGACAGTGGATTGGGCAAAACGGACTTTTCACACTTCTGCTCATCTTGACCAATTAAGGAAACAACACAGATAATGAATTGACAGGTGTCTTAGTTTGGTCATGGGGAGCAGAATAGAATTAGGTGAGTTAATGAAATATTAGGTGATTTTGAGAGCTGGGAACAAACCAGAGAATAGGTGCATTCCAGAGAAAAGAGCATCTTTGGAGATCTGCAAGAGCCTGTCAGGAATGCTGAGCCCAAAGCCATCTAGAATCACTGCCGTCTAGGGAGGTGTTGGGATATGAGGTTGGATGAACCGGTAGGGAAGAATGAAATCCTGAAGCCACCTGAGTCAGCTTTTATCTCCGTGATGGGTATTGCTGAAGAATTTTGAGCAAAGGAGTGATGGAATTGGACTTAAACATTAGAAAAATTATTTTGACACCTTTGTGGAAGGGGGTTCACGGAGAGGCAGGAAGGAAAGCAACAAACCTAATACTATCAGCTGCATATTTTGTACGTAAGCTCAGTTGCTCAGTCGAGTCCAACTCTTTGCGACCTTATGGACTGTCGTCTGCCAGGCTCCTCTCTCCATGGGATTTTCCTGGCAAGAACACTGGAATGGATTGCCTTATAGCTTACCAACAACAGGATGGAGAAGAGAGGAAGAGGAAGAAAGCCATTTAGATAGAGATAATCCACTAGATATGAGGAAAAGTAAAGCAAGCAGAATGACTTCTGGGCTTCTACTTCCATAGTTGGGTCCATGGTGGGGCCAAAAACTGTGATAGACATGAATAAACATATCCCTGTGCCGTTGTTTCTGAGGACAGGTATGTGGGGTTTACTGCATTTACTGAACTCCCTTGGTTTCATATTATTTTATCATTTATTCTAAGGAAAGCTGCTTCTTTCAAAGAAAATACTGGGCTGTCTTATGTATTTTTTCAGATATGTTGGTTGAGACAAGCCCTAACAGAGGTGACAACCCCCAGGCAGTTGTGCAAGTCAGGGTGGGCTCTCTGAGAAGACCTGTAACTAGATTAAAGCCTTGATTTCTAACTCCTTCGAGAAGTGCAGAGGGAATCCAGCTGAGCTACTTTTGCTGGGCTACTCAGCGTCTACAAATATGCATGGTGGAATCTTTGTGGAGGGAAACTGGCCTGTCTGTCTAATCTCGGGCTGCTCTTGCTAATGGAACAAATTCTAACCGTCAAAGCCACCTGGCTCTGAAAAGGAGAAAAAGAAAAAAAGAAAAAGCCTTTCTTTGGCTTTTGTAAAGAGCCGGGCAAGAGGATTCACTATATGCAAATACCTTAGGCATCCTGGTGGGGAGGGCTGGGAGGGGGTGGTCCTAAGCCCTGTGTCCATCTGTGACTCAGCCTGGCCCCACAAAGCACTCTCCAAACCTGCAAGGGAAAAAAGCGAGCTGAAAGGAGCCTTGTCATTGTTCTGGCCGTGGGAACATGTTAGAAACAACGTTCCAGCCCCTGCAAAAAGTTTCCCAGCGTCGCTTCCCCGGCAACATCGTGCCTTACATTGATGACAGTTGCAGCTGCACGGTCAGCCGGTGAGTGACCAGAGGCAGGGTGGAAGCACGGAGAAACGTGTGCAGGCAGTCACGATTCCATAGGATGCCCTCCCCTTCTTCAGGGTCTCTTAGCTCAGCCTGCCTGCAAAGACCTGAATGTTAGGAATGTGGGTGGGAGGCAAATTGAATACGTAATTTAATCAAGACTGGGGCTTAGGTTAGACAATGCTTAGAGATTCTGGTAAAAAAGGATTCTAAATTGAAATGCAGTGTCATTCTCATTAGTGATCCAGGAGGTCTTTGAAAACTCCAGTGTGAGTGAGCTGCTTTTCAGGTCAAACCAGTCTCTCAATCCCAGTTGAAGAGGTAGTGTGAGTGGAGCTGGGGCAGACAGAGAGCCAGGGGTACAGCTATGAATGCTACCAGAGGAAGCTTCTTTGTTTGCTCTCTAGCTTCCTTTCCTCTCTGGCCCTCTGTTTCTTTCCTGTTTCAAACACTCTCTCCTGATATTATGGAGAAGAAAGAAGTCCCAGGGACTTGGTTTTAGGCCACAATGAACAACTGATGTGGTAATAGAGAACTATCGTCAAGCCAGTTCAACAGCCTGCATTTGGTAGGGGAAGCACACTGACTGGAACCGCCCACCCTGGCCAGGCACCATAGTAAACATTTGTGGGAGTTGTTTTATGACCGGAGGTCCTGGTAAGGAACACGGAACTAATAAGCCACCACCATCCGGAAGAGTTTGGGAAAGGTCAGAAAGAGACACCACAAGTCTGACCACCTCCCAGAGTCCTCCTCACTGGCATCCATCTTGACTAAACGACCAGGAAGGACTCTGAGTCAGGATGATTGGCTAAAGATAACCCGAAACTAATCCCATCACCATAAAACCAGAGACTTCAAGCCAAGAGCAGTCCTCCTGGGTTCCCCTCCCCTGCTGCTCTTTGCCCAGGAGCCTTTTCCTGAGCCCTTTCCCAATAAAATCTCTTGCTTTGTCAGCACATGTCTCCTCGGACAATTCATTTCCGAGTGTTAGACAAGAGCCCAGTTTCGGGCCCTGGAAGGGCCCTGCAACACAGTGAATGTACATGATGAGTCTGGGCTTGAGTTACGTGAGTGGAGCTCATGGGAGGGGTGATAACAGTTGAAGCACAGTCCATGAGGGAGGGCAGACATCTTCTCAGGTAATCGAAACACACATTCCAATGTAGTAAGGGATCTGGGAAAGGTATAAACCAGATAGCAGGCAATACACAGACAAGTCTAGAAGTATTCTGACCTTGAGAGCTTTCAGGAAAGAACTGGCATGGGGAGAGAAGAGCAAGGGAAAGCTAGTGACTGTGTGCTTGCTTGCTTAGTCGCTCAGTCGTGTCTGACTTTTTGTGACCCTGTGCACCATAGACAACAAAGCTCCTCTGTCCATGGAATTTATTTAGGCAAGAATACTACTGGAGTTGGGTTGCCATTTCCTCCTCCAGGGGATCTTCCTGACCCAGGGATTGAGCCCGTGTCCCCTGTGTCTCCTGTATTAGAAGGCAGATTCTTTACCCATTGAACCATCAGGGAAGCCTATGACTGTGAGAAGAGACAGTGTTGTTTGCTGAGGAGGACCTGGAAGTTTCTGAAAGGACGTATAGCTGGAAAATAGGAAAACTCTCTTGCAATGGGTGACACCATAGGAGGCTGCCCAGTGATGAACTTGCTTCCCTCAGGGTGTTGGACTTTGGGACAGTTAATCTCTCACAGTTAGAGAAAGTGAACACCTGACTGAGAGTCTGAAGCAGGTTAATCATCGGTGGATTCTCGCTGGGAGAGTTTCCAAATGAATGGATGAAATACAAAGGCCTCTGACCTTTCAGAGTTAAATGCCTAAGCCAGAAAAGGAGATGAGTAGTGTTTCCTGATCTATTTTTCCTGAGTTAATATTTATTGAGAGTCCTTCCTAGGCGTTGTGGAAACCACCTGATTAGGAGGAATGTGAAGTCAGATGGAGGAGATGTGGAAGTTGTTTTCATTGCTTAGAATTTGAAACCAATATTTTTCAGAGCCCCTGAAGGCACTGAAGCTATTCATCTAACAAAGCATTTCTCGTACGCCTCTACTCCATGCAAGCCAAGACAAATAGCAGTCCTTCTGGAGGTCTTGTTTCATATATTCTTTGAGACACATGTTTCCAAACACTTGAGTGAATTGGGCGTTCTTATACATTCGAGTCCCTTTGAGTCAGTGACTGCTTCTGAAGATGACTCAGCTGGAGTGTTGGGTGGCATTTTTCAGGGTCAACAGAGGCCCTCCTAGGAAAAGTGGGAAAATGCAGAGGTGATCCCTAATGCCCTACAGGAGAAGTGGTGTGGGGTGGGAGGTGTGGACAGGGCAGGTAGGAAGTTACATGTGTTGAGTATCTTTGTAGGTACTTCGGGAGGTACCTTGCCGGCAGTATATTCATAACTTTTTGAGTCTCTTGAACCAAATAGCAGGTGTCCCTATAGAATGATGAGTAACTTCCCTGGTGGCTAAGATGGTAAAGAATCTGCCTACAATGCAGGACCCGGGTTCTATCCCTGGGTTGGAAAGTTCCCCTGGAGAAGGGAATGGCAACCCACTCCCGTATTCTTGCCTGGAGAGTTCCATGGACACAGGAGTCTGGCAGGCTACAGTCCATGGGCTCACAAGAGTCAGACACGACTGAGTGACTAACAATCACTATCAGTCACTATGGAGTGATGAAGAAAGACTCTGAGAAGTTAAGTAACTTGCCTAAGGCCTATCTATTGGGCAGTGAAGCAACCATGATTCATGGGCCAGAATCCAGGGCTTACACCACCCTGCCCAAGCTGCTCCCAGGGCAAGTACTGCTCAATCAGAAAACAAACAGTACTATTCTTTTATTGGACTAATCCCAGGGAAAAAGAGCATGCAAACAGTACTACTCAACTAGCAACCTTCCTACAGCCAGGACCAAACTTTCAAACTTTTCTTTTTGTCTAACACTACAGTAAGAAATATACTCAACAAGAAGACCCAGTACAGTTTTACACATAACATTTCAGAAGTTTCATGAAGTGGTTCTTACTTTCTGACTGTGAGATGCTCTGTTTTCTATTGAAGTAATCTTTTCTATTCGTTTAAGTTTTTAAATGCTAAACTTTGGAATTTGGACAACCTCATTCCTGTTTTGCATATCCCTATCTAGCTAAAAATACATGTTATCCTTTTATGATTTACTCTTTCCCTGAAGGTTGTTTGGTTCTATTGTTCCTTACAGAAATCGGTAAAACTATTTACCTGTTTCCAACAGCCTTCTACTCCTTGTAGGGTTACGCCCCAGGCTTTTGATTCTCCAGGCTTCCTAGGAACGGGAGGGCCCTCAATCTCAGCCCTCAATCAAGAGGGAGTTTTGAATGTGAGGAAGCTGATGTTTGCTTTTTAAAATAATTTTCCGCGTCCAGGTCACGCATAGAGATTCTCTTTTATGCCTCGTACCTCTGAGTATGTAGAACTTTTTAAAGCATCACACTGTTACTTTCTTTATTTTATAAACATTTATTTATTTGGCTGTGCTGGGTCTTAGCTGTGGCACATGAGATTTATTCCCTGGCCAGGGAGTGAACCTGGAGCCCCAGGGTTGGGAGCACAGCGTCTTAGCCACTGGACCACCAGGGAAGTCCCAGCACACTTTTACTTGAATCATGGAAATTTTGCCTGAGAGGATTGGAGAGAGAGAGGTGATACTTAATGAGGTGGATTTTATGATTCCATTCACCCTGACAGGAGAGGCTCTGATCTGAGGATCACGTTTGCCAGTTTTGGGGGAAGAACCCTGTACCAATAAATCTTTCTGAAGGCGCTTTGCATGCTATGAAGTGCCAGACATCTATGAGCAATTGTTGCTGTTAGGTGTGATGCTGAGTAAGGGCAAAGCGCTTTATCCTGTCTGTAAAGGATGACAGGCCTTTTCTTGACACAGGCCAAGTCTGTAACAAATTATCGCTCTTCATCTGGCTGCAAAAGTTGTTGCTCTTACATAGATGTAAAGACAGACTTTTGGACTATGTCAGAGAATAGCACTGAAACATGTATATTACCATATGAAAAACAGATAACCGGTACATGAAACAGGGCATCCAAAGCCAGTGCTCTGGGACAACCCAGAGGGATGGGGGGGGGAGGGAGGTGGGAGGGCTGATCAGGAAGAGGGGACACATATGTACCCGGGGCTGGTTCATGTTGATGTATGGCAAAAACAATCACAATATTGTAAAGTAATTATCTTCCAATTAAATTAATTAAAAAATGTTGTTCTTTATTTGACCAATAAATCCAATATGTATTGATTTCTTCTTATATGTTAAGGATTGTGCAGGGCTTTGTGGAGCCTGAAACCAAATGAGATGTACTCTCTGCACTTTGAGTGCTTGTAACTGATCTTCAGGAAAAAGAGATGTCTAAGACACAAAACAAACATCCACCAGAGTATATAATGCAGTGCTGAACAGCACGCTACAGAAAAGCCAGATGGTCAAATTCAGTTAGAGAACCCAGACCTGCCTCCTGGGCTGTGAAGGAACCTCTGTGTTGGAAATTAGACATAGGAATGCGGAGACAACAGAGGTCTGTTTATCTGGAAAGCTCTGCTCAGTAACCTGCAACCCTTGGGATTCATTGGACCTGGTTTGTGGTGTCGATTAAACATGGGCTTCAAGACATCCCATGAGCTATGTCATACTCTAAAGCCCAGGCATTACTATTTTAAAATTATCCTCAGATGATTCCTAATATTTAGGTAGGGTTGAGAGTAATAGATTTGATGGTTCTTTTTAGATCGGTAGTATTGAAATATTTGTTCACTTCTACTCTGATTTTGATTATATAGATAAAAAGTGATCTGCAGGGGGTATTATCAGCAACAATAATTCTTAAAATGGGTTTATAAAAGCATTGAACACTAAAAAATATGGAACATTTGTATCCCAAATTGCACCATATTTAATTGCACAGTTTACTAAGTGATAGATGTTTGGTGCAGGGTGACATGGATGTCATTCAGCCTGGATTCTAGTTATGACCCAAGCCAACACACTGTATTTGAAATTTAATCTCCTTATCTGTGAAATAGGGCTCCTAATAACATCTGCCCAATCTATCTCAGTAGAGAGGGCAATGGCAACCCACTCCAGTATTCCTGCCTGGAAAATCCCGGGGACAGAGGAGCCTGATGGGCTGCTGAGTCGCGTCAGTCGTGTCCGACTCTGTGCGACCCTACAGACGGCAGCCCACCAGGCTCCTCTGTCCCTGAGATTCGCCAGGCAAGAATACTGGAGTGGGTTGCCATTTCCTTCTCCAATCCATGGGGACTACAATCCGTGGCGTCACAAAGAGTGGAACATGACTGAGTGACTAAACCACCATCGAGACGCCTCAGGGGCTTCCCTGGTAAGCTCAGCGGGTAAAGATGCAATGCATGAGGTGCAGGAGACACTGGTTCTATCCCTAGATCGGGAAGATCCCCTGGAGGAGGGCATGGCAACCCACTCCAGGATTCTTGCCTAGGGAATCCCATGGACGGAGGAGCCTGGCGGGCTACAGGGTCCGCAAAGAGACCGACATGACTGAACACGCAGGCAGGCAGTCTACCTCACAGATTAGGAATGAAGCCAGACAGTAATAGATGCAAAAAGTTTTTGATAAAGGTAGAAAGTTTTACGGAAGTATAGGGCATTGTTATTTTTTTTTTTTCCTCTGTAGTCCCATTTAGTCACACACTTGAAGGATTGCGTGTCAATTTCCAATCAGTGGCAGGCGGAACTGCAGGGAGGGAAACTGAGGAGGTGGAAACTGGTGAGGCAGGAGCCTGTTTGTAAGGGACTTGTGCATGCACGAAGCTTGGTGTCTGCGTGTCCTGGCACCAAACTCCAGGAAGACTGCAAGGGCAGTCTCTATGTGGGTACCTGGACGTGTACACATAGAAATAGACGTAAATATGTGTATACCTGTATACACAGGTATGTATGCGTCACTCCGTGTCTATCTGGGCCTTTGGAAGCAAAGCTATGCCAGGGCAACAGTAGGACTCTTGGAGAAAGATCACTAAAGCACAGTCGTCCCTGGGCAGCAGCGGCCACAGCCTCAGCTTTGTGCTGACAGGGCTCTGGTCTGTTCTTTAAAATAAAATATTTACTTAGTTGGCTGTGCTGGGTCTTAACTGCCGCATAAGGAAACTTTAGTGGCATAGTGTGGTGATCAAGCTTAGATCTCCTGTACTGGGAGTGTGGCCTCTTAGCCACTGGACCACCAGGGAAGTCCCTGGATATGTTCTTAATTGAAAAAGCTTCAGGTCTTTTTCTCTTTCTGCCTTCGGATGACTTGTTTGGAAGTTTAGGTGCGTGATATAGGAGGGGAGGGGAATTTGGGGACTGAGTTGCCCTAGAGACTAGAGGAAGGGGGAGGGCATTTCCTAGCTCAGATGAATGCGTTTCCTGTGGATGTGGAAGAGTTTTAAGAGGAGCCACTGAGGGGACTGCACCCTCAGAAATGGCTGACCCTTTTTAATAACTCTCTCCAATTCCTACTCCCGTTTAAAACCTCCTCCTCCACGTGGAGACACTCAGGACTGGAAGGTGTTCAGGTGCTTCATTCCTGTTTTAGGGCAGAGGATCTCTTCCCAGGCTTTGGACTCTCCCCACCCGGGACGGAGTGCCAGCTCTTACAAAGGCTTCGCTGTGCGGTGTCCCGATGGGCTGGCCCAGGACCCAGCATGGCAGTTCTGTTGTGGGCCAAAGCGGAAGCCCAAGTAGGAATGGCCTAGTGGGAGGAAAGGGTGTTGGCGGGCGTATGGGTAAGTCACAGTAGGAGGTATCAGTGAAAACCCAAAGAGTGTGTGGCGGTGAAAGGAGTATGTCTTTCATGACATCCTGGGATGCCCTCACCGAGGACTAGGAACTCTGGAACCAAGACCTTGGTTTTACTGCCCCAAGCAGTTGCTTTCTAGAAGTCTTCTTTCCTCCCCCATCTCATGGTCTTTCAAGGTATCTAAGGTCCAAGGTTGAGTCTGGATATGGAAATGGTACTCTGGGTCCTGTTGGGCTCAGGAGGGGATTGGTCCTGAAGTGTGTAAGGGGACTGGGAACAGAGATGGTCCTTCTGTCTTTGGTCTCCTTCCCCCACCCCCCAGTGATAGTGAGGCCACCAGTACTGGCTGCAGATATGATTTGCCGTTGGTTCCCATGGGAAGAATGAGGGCCTGGAGGTGTAGGTGTGGGGCCTTAGGGCATTTCCATGGCAGTGTCTTCCTGGTCTTCAGGGTCTTCTTCCATAGTTTTCAGAACAATTCTTGGGTTGCTGGGAGCCAGGGGTCTGCATTTGGTTCTGAATCCTGCTGCCTGTAAGTCCTGTTGTTAGGGGAATCACACTGACTGGAATCGCCCACCCTGGCAGGCACCAGAGTAACCATTTGCATGAGTTGTCTTATGACAGGGGGTCCTGGTAAGGAACACGGAACTAATAAGCCTCCACAAACCGGAAGAGCTTGGGAAAGGTCAAAAAGAGAGAGTGCAGGTACGACCACCTCCCAGAATCCCTCTCTCTGGCATCCATCTTGGCTGAATAAGGTGTGCACCACCAGGAAGGACTCTGAGTCAGAGTGATTGGCTAAGGATGACCCGGAAACTAATCCCGTTGCCATAAACAGCAAGCCACGTGACAGAGCTGTTCTCCTGTGTTCCCTTCCCCTACTGGTCTCCACTTGGGTGCCCTTTCCCAATAAAATCTCTTGCTTTGCCAGCAGATGTGTCTCCTCGGACAATTCATTTCCGAGTGTTAGACAAGAGCCCAGTTTCCGGCCCTGGAAGGGGTCCCATTTCCTGCAACACTGTGACCTCAGGTTATTTACTGTATCTCATTTCTCTCCCTTCATCTGTCAGATGGGAATGCTTTTTAATTATAAATTAGTATAAAGAGTTGAAGTCCTAGTACTTACATGGTAATTAGCTTGATTTCTGTTGAGCATGTACGTTGAAGGAGGGAGGAGAATGTCAACATTGAGTTTAGTGTCGAAAGAAAGCTCCTCTAAAGTTGAAAGTATGATTGCTAAGGGGTATAGAGGAAAGGAAAGCAGAGTGTAATCAATTGCATAGACCAGAGAGAAGAAGTTGGAGGGTGGAGGGCAGAAGGAGAAAAAGCTGGCTGGGTCTTCTGTTAAAAGCTGTGAAAGATGACTTTTCTGGTAGAAAGAGATGGCAACAAAATCTCTCCACAATGCCTCACATTCAACCATTAGAGATTTATTCCTTTGGATGAAATGCTGTCTTTTGGTTATCGTTCTCACATAAAATATAGATGTGTCTGGAATGGGTAACATGTTAAGCTATTTATTCCTTTTTTCTATTCATTTTCCAACCTGACAGGGACAACCTCGGGAAAAGTGATGGTATAGGATTATCTGTGAAGGAGAAGTTAAATCAAGGTATGGAGGAGGAGGAAGACTTTAGAGACTTCCCTTACTTCACCGTTTTGTTTTAGGACTCAGGTTCACTTGGAGTTTGCCCAGACGATAGGGAATGAGTGTGTGGAGGCTTCTGCCCGAGACTGCAATTGAGTTCAGGGGTGACGCTTTAACCGGAGAGTGAGGAGAACAAATCTCTGGTGTCTAGAAACTGAATAACACTTCTGTTCCCTTGCTGTGTGCTGTTGAGTGTGTTGGCCAAGCTCAGTGGAAACACTGCATTCCCGGGCAGAGGTCCTCAAGCTTTTTGCCGAGAAACTGCTTCTCCCTCCACAGCCTGAGTTGCCTCAGGACCAGCTCTGATCTCAGGGGAAAATGCGTGCAAGTGGCAATTACCAGATAACCCGTCACAGTCTACAAAAGCCTTTCAAATCCATTATGGTGGCTGGTTCTCACACATTCCTCTCCGGGAGCTAGATGAGATTCTGGACCTAATTAGTGTTTGAAGTGAGAACTCTTGGGAGTTGCTGGGAAAATCCTGCAGTTGCCTTGAAGCCACATGGCTGACCCCTCACAGCTAAATCGGAGTGTTGAGGTGCTTCTTTGGTTAGAATATCAGTGAATTTTTGTTTCTTTAGCTCCTCGCTGAGGGAAATTGTACCTAGGAGGGCAGATTTGAGGCACAGTGTGTGAAACGCCCAGACCCTTTGATGAGAAAGGAGACGTCGTGAGCCAAGGCTGTTTGTGCAGTTTTCTGGTGCCATCTAGTGTCTCCCTGGAGGAATGGCAGAGGAGTGACTTGGTCATGCTGCTGGCAGCAAAGTGCGTCTTTGAGGTGCCACAGTTGAGTTTCTCTTAAACTGGCTCTGTGGGTCATTGTGGGTATTTCCAGAGGTTTGAGAGAATCATTTTATTTAAAAGCTGCCTTCTTCCAGAGGTACTTCTTTGGGATGGGGAGGAAAGATCTGATGAACAAATTCATAGCATGTTATAGTATTTACCCAGAGATCATTGCATATCAAAAGGGCTACAGAGAAAGAACGATAATTTACCCCAAGAAAGGAACCCTTTTATTTTATTTTATTTTTTAAAAATTTTCTTTACTTTATTGTGTTGGTTTTGCCATACAATGACATGAAACCACCATGGGTTTACATATGCTCCCCCTCCAGAACCCCCCTCCCGCCTCCCTCCTGATTCCCTCCCCCTGGGACATCTCGGTGCACCAGCCCCGAGCATCAATCCTGGGCTGGTGATTGATTTCACATATGATAATTAACATGTTTCAATGCCATTCTCCCATATTATCCCACCCTTGCCCTCTTCCACAGAGTCCACGAGTCTGTTCTATACATCTGCGTTCCTTTTTCTGTCTCGCATGCAGGGTTCTCATTACCATCTTTTAATAGATGCTGTATCCCTTGAGGGTAAGGACCAAGTTGGTTATGTCTATACCACCAGCCTAGCAAACACTGGCCACATAGTGGGTACCAGTGAATACATGATTTTACCCAGTAGCGTCTGGAGGAGGAAGATGTGAACCCTGCTTGCTAGAGGTATTCTCAGATAATTAGTGAATTATGGGATTCTTCGTTTATTTGTACAGAGGCAAGTAGCCTAAATGGGCTTGGCTTGTGGATCAGACCATAAAGAATCTGACTGCAATGCAGGAGACTTGGGTTCAATCCCTTAGTTGGGAAGATTTCCCTGGAGAAGGAAATGGCTACCCCCTACAGTATTCTTGCCTAGAGCGTTCCATGGACAGAGAAGCCTGGCAGGCTTCAGTCCATGGGGTCACAAAGAGTCGGACACGACTGAGCGACAAACACACCCTCACTGGTAGCCTGAGTGTGGGAAGCCTGTAACTTTGAGGCAAATATCCACTTGGTTCTTTTCTAGAAAGTGTTGAATTTTTATTTCAAAGGATAGTTAAGGCATATGAAAGGAAAAGAGCATTTAAGGCATAAAACAGAGAGAATGTAAGAAATTCATTTTTAAGCCCCATCCCTAAAGCTGGAATTAGCATTAGAGTCAGGGGCCCTAGTTGAGGGATACAGCAGGCTTGGGCCTTAATTTTAGAATGGTTTCCACTGAGGCAGAGCTTTCTGAGACACAACTCTTGCCTCTTAAGGGTGAGCTTCAGAAAAGATACTTGGAAAAAATATGTCTGACCCTTGAACACTGGTTTGAACCATGCAGGCCCCCTTTTGTTGACTTTAAATACTACAGTGCTGCGGGACCCCAGGCTGGTCGCATCTGCAGGTGCAGAACCACGGCTCCAGAGGAGCTGAATACACAGAGGGCGAACTCTGCTATGCTCATGTTTTCTGCTGTGCAGAGGGTTGGGACCTTTAACTTTCTTGCATGTTCTGAGTCAACTGTAGTTCTGTAGTTTGCTCTCTAGACTTTTTTATTTTTTTGCTCTTTAGACATTTTCATTCTTGTTCTTGGTGACCCTATGTATAAGGCATCACTAACCGTCCGCAGCCCTAGATTTCACCTGGCTACTTACTGTTGAGCCGTGGTGGGGTGTGCAGCTGTGTCTGCTGACGTTCAATCTAGCATCCACATGGGAAGGTACTGACTTTGAGCCTTTCTGTCAGGAAGTGGGAGTCAATCGAAGGAGGCAGAGTGGGCTAAAGTACGAGTGATGATACTTCTACTTCCTTTTTATGTTTGCTTTTAGCAATTGCTATGTGCATGAAAATGTATGTGAGTCAAAATGTGCTTTTATATGTGATTGTTTAAAGGAAATTGGTTAGTTCTCTTGAAAAACAAAAAATCTTTTTACAAAGTAAATAACCACATAGTTCAACTTGATAATTTATGAGTTGGCAGAGGTATGTTCGTTAAGGGTCCCTTTGTTAGATACATGTTCCGTGTTTAAGGTATTGCAGAAATTCATGTAGTCCTTGAACAAAAAATGGGTTAGCTTGTAGATATTTGAGGCAAAAATGCATGTCCCTTTATTGAAAAAGTATAAATCATGAATAAACTTTCAGATCAACCCTCCAAAAGCTATTAAAGCCATGAGGTAGGTTAAATAATAAAATCTGTAACTGAAGCAAGTAAAATGAATACAGCTAGAATAGTCAACATTTTAAAGGAGATGATAGATTCATTAGAAATATATTTTTAGTTATTGTTAAAATGTTTGAGTAAGTGTAGTGTTAGAGAAACATGAAGAAGAAAAATGCTTTTGTGTCGGGATGTTGGTGGCGCTTGTACCTAAGCCAGTCTATACATGGGTGACTTTCTTGTGTTTGTGTAGATCTGTACTAGATTTT
Source organism: Antilocapra americana (assembly GCA_007570785.1). Classification (NCBI taxonomy): domain Eukaryota; kingdom Metazoa; phylum Chordata; class Mammalia; order Artiodactyla; family Antilocapridae; genus Antilocapra; species Antilocapra americana. Next base: position 9,085,707 of record ML664180.1, on the reverse strand, counting down.
ACTTCTCAAAATTGGCCATTTTTTTTCTGATCAGAATTAAAACAGAGTAAAAAGAACAAAGATTTTTCTGGACTTAGTGGGAAAGATCTATAAAATAAAGATGCTTGAAGAATAGAGTTGAAAAAAATGTATGTGTGAAAAAGAGATGTCTCAAAGTTAGCAAGTGGCCTATAAGTAGAGAAGTTAAGGAATCAGCTCATGAGAGTTTGTATAACTTCCCTGATTCTCAAAGGAAGTGAATCTATGTCTGCTAGTTTTCACGTTGACTGACAGTTATGTATGCTAACAGGAAAATAGTGCTTTTCATGTTTAATGACTTTTGAAGATCATTTGCAAAGTTGTTCTTTTCACATAGCAACATGATACAGTGGTTTGGGGAAGGAATTTCAATTCAGGAGTTTTCTTTAAAATAGAAATCTAACCCTGCTCCCTAGTCCCCTTTAGCACTGCTGTTTTGATGTCTAGACCAGTAAAGAGCCTAGCCTGGGTTTTTCAGGATGACACCCCATCCCAAATCCCATGGCAACCAAGCCTTTCACTGTCTTTCTGTCTCTCTGTCTTTCTGTCTCTCTGTGTGTCAGACAGGCAGGCAGCTATGAGTCTTCAAATTTACATTGGGGTCATTTAGGAGATAATCTTTATGAAAATAAAAAATGAGTTTGAGTGTTTTTGATTTTATTTTTTCACTTCAGTGTGGTATGAGAAAGCTCCATCAAGTAAAGCTGTGAGTCCTTAAATTGTGGTCTAGGACCAGCACTGTCTACATGACGCACTTGGGAACTTGCCGGAAATGCAGTTCTCAGCCTTCACCCCAGACCTACTGAATCAGAACTTCTGCGTGTAGGACTCTGTTTTAATAAGTCCCTCAGGTGACTGTGACCCACACTCGAGTTTATGAACTTCCAAGTTCTGTGTGGATGAGGTGGGAAAACTAAGGATGTAGGTAAGGGAGAGGAACCAGTTCAGGCCAGCTCATTCCAAACTACTGTCATTATTATATGGCTTTGAAAGGAACATGAAAGGTGATCTCCCTCAGGGTTAGGAAGTAAACCAAACACAGATCGAGGGAGAGTGGAAAGGGATGAGAGAGTACCACTGATTTTCTCTTGGGGTTGAAGCTGAAAGGTTGATCAGGGCAACAGTCCCTTATCCAAAATTCTAATTCTCAAAACTCTGAAAAGTGTGTTCTTTACTGTAAGTTTGGTGCCAAAATTTGCTGGCAGCAAAACCTGTCTGGAAGTTATTTATGATCATTATGTTTATCCCACTTAGATTGAATATTTGTGTTTTGCTTTGATAATATTTGGTAAAATATTAATACATTTGGTTATGGGATAAGTCCCCAGATCCTATTGGAGGCCTTAGTAATTCACCATATTTGCTTTCTAAGCTCCAAAAAATTCTCCATTCTAAACCATATCTGCCCCAATGATTTAAGAAAAGGGATTGTGTCTCTGTATAGGTTCAAGAACCACTGGTCATTTCTCATAGCCAGTCAACTGAGCCAAGTCCTTTTTCCCTCTTCCTCCTGTTTCCTACAATGACTCAGCTGTCTGGGAGGAAAGGCACCCTCCAAGTCAAGGACTTAAGAGCCTTTCCCACTTAAATTTGTTTGTCTGAAAATGGTGATTCTGTGCTTCTTGTCTGATGGGGACTAAATGTGATACCTTACATGAAGCTTTCAGGAAGTCTTGTGCCGAGTATGTATTTAATAATACTACCTTTTATTGGTTGTGATATTTGCAACAGTGCTAGAAAAAACAAGATCTGTCAGGAGGTTTCTAGAAGGGATTTATGCTTTAACTGGGGATTGGACAAGGCGATGGCTCAGCCTCTTATGAATTCTAAGTCTGTGGCTTTGGGTAACTATCTGAGTGGAGGCTAATCTTTATTTTTAGCCAGAGCAAAGGTCACTCTTTGTTTTGGTCTGAGGAGGGCATGTTTCCTTAGGAACATACATAGGTAGTTTTGCAACATGGCACTGCATGGTTGGGTATGAATTCTGGAGCTAGATGACTTGGGTTCAGATTTTGGCCCTACAACACACTAGCTGTGATACTGGATAGTTATGTAACCACCCTCTGCCTTAAATTCTTCATCTGTAAAATGCTGTATAACACAGGGAGCTCAACCTAGTGCTCTGTGACAACCTTGAGGGGTGGGATGAGGTGGGAAGTAGGGGGCGGGAGGGAGGTTCAAGAGGCAGGAGACATGTGTACTCATGGCTGATTCACATTGTTGTATAGTAGAAACCAACACAATGTTTTTAAAGCAGTTATTCTCCATTTAAAAATAAATAAAAAGGGGAGTAATGTAAAAGAGGATAGGTTTGCTGTGCTCAGTTTTTCTTAGATACCTGGTTGGGCAAGCATGTGGTCTGGTCATGTCACAATTGTCACATGACTGCCCATCTATTTATTTACTGTCTTGGATGATAAAGCAGGATGGTGCCAATGGGGTTGTAAATGAATGCACTGAGAGCTGGGTGGTAGAGCCAGATCACGTGGTAACTCATGTCAGTTTTCTCAGAATTAATGCTTCTGAACTGTGGTGTTGGAGAAGACTCTTGAGAGTCCCTTGGACTGCAAGGAGATCCAACCAGTCCATCCTAAAAGAGATCAGTCCTGAATATTCATTGGAAGGACTGATGCTGAAGCTGAAACTCCAATACTTTGGCCACCTGATGCGAAGAGCTGATTCATTTGAGAAGACCCTGATGCTGGGAAAGATTGAGGGCAGGAGCAGAAGGGCATGACAGAGGATGAGATGGTTGGAGGACATCACCGACCCAATGGACGTGAGTTTGAGTAAACTCCGGGAGTTGGTGATGGACAAGGAGAACTGGCGTGTTGCAGTCCATGGGAGTCTCAAAGAGTCGGACACGACTGAGCAACTGAACTGAACTGAAGGCAATTACTCAGAACATCACAGCGCTAGGTCTCCATGCTGCCTGGCAGGATCTCTCGCTGGAAAGAACACTATTGTCACCAGCCTGAGTGCCTCTCCTATCAGAAACTGGGGAGACCTGAGAATTCTCCCTTCGCTAGCATCACCTCACCTTGATGTTCACTGTTAACACTGGCTGAAAATGTATTCTTTGAGCTTTGCAGTAAACTGAGATCTTGAAGTCTCAGAATACTCAATTCTGCCAGGCCTCTGATCCATTTGTTTATAAGACCACCTTGGTTTTAGGGCATCCTGGAGTAAACATTTCTTGTTTCTCTGACCACCTTTTGCTCAGTCTTCTGAAAGGAAGGTTTTGATTTGGGAGTGTAAGTCTAGCGTCATGTATAACCCAATGAGTAGAGTTATTATGCCTCCAAAATGAGAATCTGACTTCACTCTTTTGCTGCCTGTCTAATAATTCTGCAAGAAGGTCAAACGGGATTGGCACTGACTGACTTTCCCCATGAGGTAAGCACACAGAACAGGCCCTGCTTCAGTAAATTCACCATCGGGCCCAGCTTCTCTGCCAGTACCTGACAGCGTGTAAGAGGGCGAACTTGCATTTCAAAGAGAAGATGCAAGAAGGAAGTCCAGATTTGGCCTTGGAGATGTGCTCCTGTGTTGTGATTTAAAAGATTAATTATCAGCCATTAATGAAGCTGATACCCTGCTCTTTGGTCTGGTGAACTGCCAACATTCTGCTGGATAAGATTTGTGAGGAGTGGGAGTAAGGTAGGGCGATCCCAGCCATCTTGAGTGGTTCAGAATCTGAAACTCTGTATACTGGGGTTGGAGGGATGTAGAGGTGGGAAGCACACATCTCCCTTCCTGTAAGGTGTCCCTTTTCCTGTGATACGTCTGTGGTCTGTGGCAACTCCTGGAGCCAGAACTCTCTTCAGAGGCAAATTGATGCAGAGTCTTTGAGTTTGTGCTGTGTCTGCAGGCAACCCTGGGCTAGTGAAAGCATTGAAAAAAAAAAAGGCAGCGATGTCTCCAAAGGGTGATGTTATTCCAAGAGCTTAACAAAGATTTCCAGTATAGCCCAGAGCTGGGGAGCAGCAGCGCACTGTTGCCTGTTTCTAGAACCTGCCTGTTGCTGCTGTCAAGGTCACACTGTCCTTGCCATCCCTCGGTGCCCATCAAAACGGTGCACAGATAGTAAAGATTGCAGCCGCTTGACTAATGGTCCCCCTGTATCCTGGATTTTTATTTTTTTGGCTAAACTGCAAGAGGCTGCTTTGATTTTCTCTGGTGCATGGAATAACACCCACCCCCTGCTTATTAGAAGCAGGCAAAGATTTGTGGTAGATGATATCAAAGCTGAATTGAGAACATTTCACAAAAAATTAATTATTCTCTAAGCTCTCCTTCATTCCCTTTCCTCTAGACCTGCATTGTTTCTTCTGAAATCTTTCTGTAGAACCATGCCATTATTCATGCACAACTTTCCTCTTTGTATTCAGCTCTCATCAGACATTTGACACTTAATAGGGTTTAGAGTACTTATAAGATCTTTTTAATTAGTCTTTCCCTTAAATATTAAAATATTTATTATAAAAGGATTATATGATCACTGTAGAAACCTCGAAATACAACTAAAATATGAGGAAGAAAAGCATCCAGAACCCCAACATCCATAGATCCCTGTGAAAGGGAGCAAAAATATTTTTTAATATAAATTTATTAATTTTAATTGGAGGCTAATTACTTTACAATATTGTATTGATTTTGCCATACATTGAGCGAAAATTAAGATCTAAGTAAGTGGAGAGATAAACCATTATTCATAAGAAAATTGGTCTCTCTCTCTTGGGTTTATTTTCTTCCTTGAGTATTTTGCCTAGAAAGCTGTTCTAAATCTTAGATCATAAATTCACATGTATTTCTATTAGGTCTCTTGAATATAGTTTTTATACTTAGTATTTTAATCCATCCAAAATATATATTTTGTACATTGGGAGGTAGTGATTTGTCTTCCTCCTAAAGTAGTTAACTTGCTATTTTTAGCACCACTTATAAAATAATTTTCTTTTACCCGATGATTAGTGATGCTATCTTTATCATATACCAAGTCCTTTTTTAGATAGGTATGTATTAGATTCCATTTCTAGAGTATTTGGTTCCACTATCAATTCTTCCAGGTGTACCACATTATGTTATTGTACTGTTAAATATGTCTTATTATCTGCTAGTACAAGTTCACTTTATTACGTGTATAATAACTTGTGTTAGTAGCTGCTGAAGTTCTGGCTGACTCATGGATTGTATGAATTTGTGATGTCATCTAAAGATATTAATGTTAGATAGTTTACTTTTTTCAAAATGAGCTTTTTTTTTAAAAAAAAAAAACTATAATGTATCACAAATGCGTTATAAAAATTTGGATGATTCAGGCAAACATAAAGGAAAAAAAAAATCACCCCAATCCTATTAGCAGACAGAGTCATTTAAGTATTTGAACCACAGCTCTTTGGCTGGTAAACCAGTCCCATCTAGGTGACTCACTCCTGTTCATTTCTAAATTTCACGTCCTGTTCAAGCTCTCCTCCTTTATCATTCCAGCCCCGATCCTCCACCCCCATCCTTCCCCCAGAAGTCTAGATTCTTCCTTGTCATTCACCTTCTTCCTGGCACCCATGCTCTCTGAGAATCCTCTACTTAAGGATGTTTTCTCGGAAGCACAAGCTCTTCCCTTGGCTTGGGCCTGGGTGACCCATGGCCTTTCTTGTTTCCTTTTAAGTGGAGGAAGTAGCTTTTTTAAAAAACCAAGTACTGAATTGTCTCAAGAGGTGATCTCCAGCTTCCTTGCAGCCTTCCTGCTTCATGGACCAGGAGGAGGAGCAGCGTTGAAAGCTGAGGTGGGGATGTCAGTGCTGAACTGGCCCCTTTCAGGAGGCGCCTCGTGGAAGCGGCTGGCTACACGGCCCAGTGAGCACTTAGGATGTTCTCTCCGTAGAGACTTGTTCTCAGCTATGACTCAGCTAGTCACCAGTTCTGTCACTTTCAGCGCCTAGCACCCTTGAAAATTGGAGCTAATGAAGAAGATTAGTAAAAATACAGGAAAAACTAGGGACAGGTGAGTGCACAAAATGTGTGTTATTAGTTCTTTAAAATTCCTGGAGATAACTAAAATCACATTATTGGCCGTCTGTTTTCTGGACATAATAGGAAAAAAACCATCACTCATAATAATTTTACTAGAATATCTTTGAGGAAAAAAAAGTCACTGCCTAGAAGTAAAACTTTTCCTGGTACTGAGATAAACTGCTCCCTTGGCCCTGATAGAGAGAACCCTATTTTCTGCAGTGAAGGATGTCCTCAAAGTTAATGTGTAACTTTTTCTTTCCATAATGTGAGTCAATGGGTAAATGTAAAATGCGCTTTGGTGAAGGCAATTCTTTGGTGGGAAGGAAGCAGACAACTGTGTCCAGATTAGGTAAATTGCATTTTGACAAAATACAGTGATGTGAACATAGATTTTTAAAAAAGTTTTATTAAGGTATAAATGACAAATAGGAATTAGATATATTTAAGGTGAACAACTTGATGTTTTTGATATATGTTTACATTGTGAAATGATCCCCACAATCAAGATAATTAATACATCCATCACATCATATAGTTATCATTTTGTTTATCTTTTTCTCTTCCTCTTTCTTTTTTTGAAGGGGTGGGTATTTGTGGTGAGAATACATAAAATCGACTGTCTTAGCAAACTTCAACTATATAATACAGTATTGTTAACTTTAGCAACTGTCAACTATACATGATATTGTTAACTTTAGTTACTATGCTGTGTGTTGGATCTCAGATATTACTCATCTTACATAACTGAAACTTTGTGCACTTTGACCAACATCTCCCTGTTTCCACCTCACTCCGACACTGCTCCCAACTCCGCTCCCAACTCCTGACAACTACCATTCTACTCCATGCGTCTAGGAGTTTGACGGTTTCAGGTTTTACATATGAGTGAGATCAACGATCTGAGCATAAATCTTATATCTATAGGAAAGTAGAGACTGCCTGATAGTCTTTTATAAATTAAATCTCTCAAGTGGGCTTTGATAAAATTCAGCGTCAGTGAATTCAACGTTATCCTTTCCGTAATTGCCGAAGCCCGGGGAAGTCACGTTGCTGGGCAAGTGCAGACCGATGCGCTTAGCAGCTAAGCAGGGAGTATGTTTGGCAGTTTGTGTAGCTAGAGGAGCCCAGTAGGATACACGCCACACAGAAAGCTCCCCAGTTTCCATTTGTAATTGGGTGGAGACCAGGCACGATAAAGACTCTTCTTGAGTTAATAGCTCGGTTTTGCTCTAACACACAGACAAATGGGCAAAGGTGGCTTTTACTTTCCACTCCGAGGAAAGTGGCCTCATCTGGAGATCAGGAGCCAATCCCCACAAGCAGTGTCTGCAGATGAAAAATGGTGTCTGTGTGCTGTTAGTTTTCATTCATTCAGGAATATTTATGGAGTACCATCTATGCATTTGGCAACATTCTCTTAAAGTGTGTCAAATATTTTTAAATAAATGGACTTCCAGAGCAGAACTCTTACTCATGGGAGATGTGCAAAACTGTATTTTGATGTTTAGGAAGTTCTCACTCTTTAAAAATTTGGGAAACATTGCCAAAGGCAATTTCAGCCCACTGGTCCTTAAATGTTACAAAGCATTTGCTTTGACCATTAAAAAATCTTAGTAAAATTCCCATGATAATATAGCATGTACTGAAACTTCTCAATCAAGTCAGTTGCCTTCATGAGACCTGAAAGCTTAGTGACAGGCACCATTTCTGTCCCAGCTTCCTTAGGGCTCTGCTGAATGTTTTCCTTGGATGTTTCTGTTCATGTTTACCTCTGTTAACCAAGGGCACTTAAATTTGAAAATGGGTAGGAAAACCTTCTGGGATGTGTCCTACAAACTGCCAACTAGCTTTTTTCTTCTCTCTGCCCTTGACTTCTTGGTTTCTCTTTATCTCTTGCCCTGGAAGGAACAGAAAGAATCCCTTTGTTGTAGGCATGCCAATAGATGTCCTTAACTTGGCTTGCCCTCAGCAATGGACCCAAGGAGTTTTGCTGTAATATTCTGGGCTACCCAAGTATTCCAGCTTCTCAGCACTGAAGAAGAGTTATATTGAGTTAGTGGGTGCCATCAATTTTTCTTTATTTTTTTTTAAATGATGTTTTGTAATCTTAAAGCATTTGTTTGGTCTTGGTATGCAGGGAGAAAGCATGTCTACAGTGCTGTTTTTGCCTGAAGATGCCCCTCCTCCTTCCCTCCCTCTCTTCTCTTCTGTCCTCTCTTCCCTCTTTTACTCCTCTCCTCACCCCTTCCCCCTTGCTTCTCTTTTTCTCCTCTTCATCTTCCCTATTACTTTCACAAAAGCTACAGCCATGGTCCCGTTGTTACTATTTTGGTAGATTCTCTGTGCTTCCCGAAGGCTGCAGGATTACTTCTGAATTGCAGTGTGGCATAAGTCCTGCTATTTTTAACATCCTAAATGGTTCTACAATCTGTCCACCTTTCTCGAGTCCACAGTCACCTATTTAGCCCAAGCCACCCTTGTCTCTAGCCTAGAGAAGTTCACCTTTCATGAAAGAATGTTTGAGAACAAGTTAGTGTGTTTGCCCTACTGCCAAATATGACTCCTAAACTGAAGAGTGGCAAACATCCCAGGACAATGAATTAATGGCCTTTCACAGTATTCCTCTGCACCCTATCATTTCTTGGGGTAAGATACAGGTAGGCAAAGCCTCCTTAACCCTTGGGTGATGTTTCTATTGTAAAGAAAAGCTGAAAACAATAATTATGGATTTCTAGTAAGATTCAAAATGGTCATACAAAAGAGGCAGTCTTCCACTCAAAGAAATATGAGAACTAATGAAACTTCTGTTTTTTCCATTTTGTTTTTCAGTTCAGTTCATTTCAGTTCAGTCACTCAGTCTTGTCCGACTCTTTGCGATCCCATGGACTGCAGCACACCAGGCCTCCCTGTCCATCACCAACTCCCAGGGTTTACTCAAACTCATGTTCATTGAGTTGGTGATGCCATCCAACCATCTCATCCTCTGTCGTCGTCCTCTTTTCCTCCCGCCTTCAGTCTTTCCCAGCATCAGGGTCTTTTCAAATGAGTCACTTCTTCACATCAGGTGGCTGGCCAAGGTATTGAAGTTTCAGCTTCAGCATCAGTCCTTTCAATGAATATTCAGGATTGATTTCCTTTAGGATGGACTGGTTGGATCTCCTTGCAGTCCAAGGGACTCACAAGAGTCTTCTCCAGCACCACAGTTCAAAAGCATCAACTCTTCGGCACTCAGCTTTCTTTATAGTTCAACTCTCACATCCATACATGACTACTGGAAAAAACTATAGCTTTGACTAGATGGACCTGTGTTGGCAAAGTAATGTCTCTGCTTTTTAACATGCTGTCTAGGTTGGTCATAGCTTTTCTTCCAAGGAGCAAAGCATCTTTTAATTTCCATAAAGAAAGCTGAGTGCCGAAGAATTGATGCTTTTGAACTGTGGTGTTGGAGAAGACTCTCGAGAGTCCCCTGGATTGCAAGGAGAGCCAACCAGTCCATCCTAAAGGAAATCAGTCCTGAATATTCATTGGAAGGACTGATGTTGAAGCTGAAACTCCAATCCTTTGGCCACCTGATGCGAAGAACTGACTCATTTGAAAAGACCCTGGTGCTGGGAAAGATTAAAGGTGGAAGAAGGTGATGACAGAGGATGAGATGGTTGATGGCATCACTGACTCGATGGATGTGAGTTTGAGTAAGGTCTGGGTGTTGGTGATGGACAGGGAGGCTTGGCGTGCTGCAGTCCATGGGGTGGCAAAGAGTCACATGATTGAGCAACTGAACTGAACATGTATAATGCTATATTATATATTTTTATTTTTGTTTTATTTAATAAACTTTATCCAATACTATGTTTAATCTGTTTTAATAACTTACAAACATTAACTTATTTTAGTAAATAATGTAGAAAGTGAAAGTTCTTATTATACTACCATTCTGCAGAGATGATCATGATCAGCCATTTGAGAGCTTTTTTGATACCTTCTTTTCTTTTTCTTGAATGTATAATCATGTTTTATGTTATTGTTGCCATAACTGCTATCCTTATTTGTATTACAGTGGAATACATTCTTTTGCAATTTGCTCTTTTACTTAGCCATATCTCTTGAGCATCTTTTTATGTGAGTATATTATTTATATATCATTGTGTTCAATGGTTGTATAGTTTTCCATTGTGTAAATAAACCATGATTTATTTAGCCATATTGGCATTGAAGGAAATTTGTGCTATTGACACCTTTTTACTTATAAACTTTGCATTGTATGGGAGTGCCTTTGAAGGCTAAACTCCTAGGAGTAGAAATGCTGGCTCAACATATTTTCAAATTATTCCCCACTAGGGAGACCTGGGTTTGATCCCTGCATTGGGAAGATCTCCTGGAAAAGGAAAAGGCTACCCACTCTAGTATTCTGGCCTAGAGAATCCCACAGTCCAGACTGTATTGTCCATGGGGTTGCAAAGAGTGGGACACAACAAAGCAACTTTCACTTTCACCTTTTCACACATCTCCTCCAGCAATGTGTTAGTGTACCTGTATCCTCACACCCATGTTTATATGGATGTTATAAATTAAAAAAACCCAAACATATAGGCAAAGAATAATAAAAGAAAAACTGCATGTGACTAAGGTATTAAAGATGAAGGAAGAAAAGGAAGCATTAAAGGATAATAATGACAACTGATAGAGAAAAAAATCTACATATAAGCCCGAGTGATTGAAGGAATAGAGAATTTTAAATCTCAGTGTTTAGAGTACTTGAAGTTCAGCTGCTCTTTGCAACTATACACATGAAGTTCTGCATTTTTTGTATGTTACCTTTTACAGTGTGAGGTCTACCCCAAAGAAAGTAAGCTGCTGTGCCCAGCATAATGCTGGTATATAGTGGGTGTCGATGAATATATATTTCTCTCTTTATTTCCTGGGAGTGCCCCTGGTAAAGGGAGAGAATGGATGACAGACCTGCTACAAACCATTTGCTTTTCAGCATCATAGAGTTTCAAAAATGAAAGATTAATCATGGTAATTTATGTAGTGATTCATATAGCAAAGTGCCTTTTGTGCAGTTTATCAGTTTATTGACTCTCGGTAGCAAAGCCTTGCTTATATGCCTGAATAATGTATATATAGACAGATAATTATGACATGCCACAATAACTGCTGTAATATGACATGAACATTTTGGTTGATCTGTAGCTGATATAACTATCCAAATCTCAGTTCACGGTTTTTACCCACTCTTCCATGCCCCTAATAAAAATAACATTTAAACGTATCAATAGGGATATTGAAATGGGTAGGTATTCGTGTTCTATAGTATATTGGGTATCCTATATATACATAATTAATTTTGTTTTACCTCCCACATTTATCTGTCAGGGTTCTAGTTTCCTCCCTTTAACTGATTCCAAGCCAGAGATCCTTGATAATGTAAGTCGTTTGAAAATGCTCTGTTTGGTAGATGTACTGGTTAGTGATGAACAGCCGTTTCCTAAGGTGTTTAGAAAGATGAGGCTCCTCATCATGCCTGTCTTTCGTTTTAGACTGTTGATGTCACTGCTTTGATCAATCAATCAGTGGTCCATGTGGAAGGTAGCTGCTGTCTGTCCTACCTTGTGAGGGAGCTTGGCTAATCAGCCCTTATTAATTAGTCACTAATCTGTGTTGTGCAGCAACAACTGTTTTCACTAGGTGGTGGCAGCAGTAATTGATGGAGGACAATGAGCCCCTCCCTAATTATCAAGAAACCCTGCTCCTTACCTGTGTAGACGATCCCTAATGGATGAAGGGCCACCAAGGACGCCTGGGACAGGCACAGGATGGCAGGGTCTAATTTGTTTTCTAACCTGCTTCTAAGGAGTTGTTTAATTAATATGAGATCAGCACGTTTAACAGCTTGAACAAGTGCAAACACACACTTGTAACCAGCTGTGTGATTGACCGCAGAGGAATAAGCCAGAGCTAAGGATGCAAACCTCACTAATCGCCTGCTCATCTCCTACCTGTGGCTGGTAAAAGGTCTCCTTTTTCTTTTTAGTGTGGGAGTCTCTGAATCTGTCTGGAAGGCCATATTGTGTTGGGAGGAGTTAAATTATAAGTCTTTGATCAAAAACTTGTAAACTGGCTCATCTCTGTTCATTACTCACCAGCGACACTGCTGTTCTTTCCTCTTGTCTGTGTTTGGAGTCTTCCTAAAGGTCTGAGGTTCCTATGGATCTTGTGGGTAAATAGGTCTCCAGGTTCAAACCTCAGAGTCAAAGAATTCTAGAGCTCTATCAGTCTGGAGGAGCGGCTAGCTAGTCCAGGGATTAGCAAACTGCAGAACAGAGCCAGTCCAGCCTGTGACTTGTTCTTGTAAATGAAGCTTTTTTGGAACATAGGCCTGCTCACCTGGGCACGTACTATCCATGCTGCTTTAGCGCTACCACTGTGGACTTCAGGAGCTATATCCGAGGCCATAGGCTTCCCAGGTGGCTCAGAGGTCAATAATCTGCCTGCCTAGCAGGAGACGCGGGTTTGATCCCTGGGTTGGGGAAGATTCCCTGGACAAAAGAACTGGCAACCCTACTCCAGTATTTTCGCCTGGGAAATCCCATGGACAGAGGGGCCTGGTGGGTTACAGTCCTGTGGAGTTGCAAGGAGTTGGATACAACTTAGCAACTAGACAGCAGCAGTGGCAGAGGCCATATAATTCACAAAGCTGAAATTGTGTACAACTTGGCCCTTTACAGAAGAGGTTTGCCAACTTTTGAGATCACGGTTTCAATCCGTGCTATGTTTTCCAGCTTTTGCTGTAAAGTTCAAGTTGTTTTCGAAAAAGGTGTTAGATGTCAGATGGGGTTGGGCAACTCTCAGTTTTTTTTTTTTAATTAATTTTTATTGGAGTAGAGTTGACTTTAAATTTCATTTCAAATCAAATCAGAACCAAAATAACAAGCACTCATTGGGTAACTGCCATGTGTAGTATTCTGATTGTATACATTCTTCAAGTCATGCCTGACCATACCACCTCGGAACTCCTCTTCCTGAACCCTGCAAGCAATAGAAACTCAAGAGTCTCACAACACAGTTTAGGACTTAAAAATGTACTGCCTTTTATTGATCATCACTGTTTCTAGTGAAGTAAAAGTGTTGTCTCAACTAAATTATAAGCCTCTTGAGCATAGGAGCTAGTTTTTAAAAAATTATATATTCTTCACAGTGCTTCTCCTTTCTGTTACCCAGAAAGGAGAATGTGGCAATTTAAAAAACTTGTAGGATTGAATATTAAGTACAGAGGAAACCTAAGAATGCTTTTAGGCAGATGGATAAGACACTAGTAGAGATGAACAGATTGAAGGACTATGTGAGAAGGTATAATGGAATGAAAAGAATATTTATGACACATTGTTCCAGAGGCTGGTGAAATTGACTCAGAAGCCCAGGGGCGGGGGCAGGCTTATTAAGGAGCGGAGAGAGGTTGCAGATGAAGAGTGAATAGGCAGGGATAAGAAAGTCCCTCATCATTTATTTCCCTAGGAAAATCCAAAAGAGGCAATAAGGAAGGAAGGGGACTAAATGGGAAGAAATGGAGAGAACGAGTCTTTTGTAATCTCATTCACTCCACTCTCTCTTGCTTTTTCTTCACCTTCTCAACACTCCAGAGAGCTAAAACTCAAGTGCAAGCTGTTCCCTCTTCTTTGCAGTCAACACCTACCTCCCTTTCTCCACTTCTTCTTACTACTTTCCTTGGCGATCCAGGGCTTTAAGTAGGTAGGTCTTTCTTAGTGAGACATCTTTCTTTTTAGATTTAGACATATTCTTGGAATTATGGGGAAAAATAAATGGTAACAAAGGGGAGAATGGGAAAGAGAGGAAGAAACCCACAGTTAATAATCACTTTTTTTTTTTGGCAATCTGCTAGGATCTTTATCTAAGATGTTTCATTTAATCACAATCATCCTCCTTAAAGATTTTTAAAATGTCTGTGTAAAGTCTCAAAGGCATTAACTAACAGAGCTATTGTGCAAACTCTGGTCTCCAGAACCCAGAACTCAGGCTGGGTTTTTAATATCACATTGCCACTCAACAGTGTCTCATCTCCTAATTATGAATGATTTGTTTTCTTATGTATTCTTGCATTTAATATAGAGGTATTTTCATCACTTGATGATATCTTGCCAAGATCTAGTATGTTTTAAATATGGTTAGTTACACAAGTTATACAGTTTTTGGTGAAAACAACCGAAAAATACTGATAAGCAAAATGAAGAAAATGAAAGATCATCCACCATCCCATGTGCCATGATTTTTAAAATCACAAAGATGTAAAACAGGCTTCCCAGGTGGCTCAGTGGTAGAGAATCTGCCTGCCAAGCAGGAGACAAATGGGTTTGATCCCTCGGTCGGGAAGATCCCCTGGAGAAGGAATGGCAACCCACTCTAGTGTTCTTGCCTGGAGAATTCCATGGACAGAGGAGCCTGGTGGGATACAGTTCCTGGCGTCACAAAGAGTCGAACACGACTGAGCGACTGAGCAACAACAACAAAAGATGTAAAACAATCCCTCTTCCATTGCAAAATATTTTGAATAAGAATATAAGCATTTAAGTGCTCACTCAGAGACATACGTGGACATGGACTAATAAATCCATGGCCTAGAATTTCATCCCTTGACCAAAGTGTTAGTTTTAGGCCTCCTTGTTGTGAGGTCTGTGTTTTGTTTTCTTTTCTTCCCTAATGAGCGATTGAACCAAAGGATCAGGTTTAATTATAACTCGAGTCCCTTTCTGTGTGTACATCACTGCAGACCTAATTGTAGGCTGGCATCCCTGCAGCGGCCTGAGCGGTCATTAGCTTGCTGATAACGGACCGCTCTTGTCAACAGGGCCTCATTAACCATTGTTTTTTCAGCAAAATAGTCGTAACGGTTTGAACTTGTGATTGAGGACGCACTGGGCTCATGGTGCTAAGGGAAACTTGTTACATAGCTAGAACCAAGGACTCCCGGCTCCAATAAGCGATGCTCTCCAGGGAAGACCTGGCTCTGGTCTGCAGTTCCAGGCGTGCTATGTAACGGGAGGAACCCTGACCAGAGAGTGATCGGGCCAGTATTTTAGTCTAAGCTCTGCAGCCGATTTTGGGTTAATCATTTTACTTTCTATTCTTCAGCTTCTGCATCTGAAAATGAGAAGGTTCTACTCAAGGATTCGTGAGATAACTTTTGCAAGTAAAAATAATTTTGCATGATGCTTATGTAGTATTTTTCTTTTTTTGTGTGTCCATGATTTTATCTTCTTAGGTTATACACTAGAGGGCAGTGGTACATTAATATTATAAACTATGAAGGTGCTTAGTACTGCACTCAGCTGAAATTGGTAGATGTTTGGGTCAGTAAGAGAATTTATGTACTTGTAAACTCATATAAAATATAGGAAGCCATCTTGTAGTTTCCCCAATTGATGCTCATCTTGTCCTTTATGACTGTTTGCAGTGCTGGGAATCTTGTTACTTCACAAGTCAGCTTTTTCTCTTGTTAGTTCTATTAGGGAGTTCTTTCTTTAATCAGAGAAAAATCTACCTACTTATAGCTTCCACCAACTGGTCGCATGGCAAGACAGAAATCTCTGTTGCTTATTTCTTGTATTGGCACTCTAGATATTTCCTAGACTCATACTATTGAACAGTGCAATTACCATTTGTTGATAATTGAATACTCCAAATTTATGATCTAGTGTTAGTTAGATGGGCTTCCCAGGTGGCTGAGTGATAAAGATTCTGCCTGCCAAGCAGGAGACGTGGGTTCAATCCCTGGGTGGGGAAGATCCCCTGGAGAAGGAAATGGCAACCCACTCCAGTGTTCTTGCCTGGGAAATCCCATGGACAGAGGAGCCTGGCAGTCTACAATCTATGGGGCCACAAAAGAGTTGGACACAGCTTAGTGACTAAACAGCAGCAGTGTGTCAGGCACTGTGCCAGGCATCTTATTTGCATCATTTTCTCATGAAAATAAACTGTGAGGGAGATTTCATCTTTATTGATTTTTATTTTATAGAGGCTCAGACCAAAATCATACAACCAATAAGAAGTGAAAATGGGACTTGAACCTGGGTCTATCTGATTAAAATTCTTGCCCCTGGCTACAGCGTATCATCTCCTTTTATAGATGTGACAATCAAGACCCAGAGAGACTAAGCAACTTGTCCCAGGTCACACAGCAGGAAAGAAAAGGAGTAAGAACTAGATTCTAGATCTTTGAGGTACACATTTAGTTTTTCTTTACCTTATAGTATAGTACATTCAAGACTATTGTCATTACTTCCCAGGTCCTCTCCTCTGTATATGAATTGTTCCCTTTTTTCATCATTGTTATTCTGATGGTTTCCTTGCTATACTGTCATGTCCTCTGAGCATACTCATAATTAGCTGCATCCTTTCTAAATTATAAAACTCAGAATCGAAAACAATACTCTGTCTAAATAGTACAGAAAGCCCTGGGACTGTACTTCCTGTCATTTGGACTTAATTTTCCAATTCACATCTCCTAGGGTTAGTATCTTACTATACTCTTGGCTTATTTCAAGCTTAAGGTCAACAATACCCTTTGTTCCTTTTCATTTTATTTTAATTTTTATGAAATGTAAGAACAAGACAAAATGATCCTGTCACATTCTTATGGATAGAAAAAAAATCCTCCAAATCTGATGAGGAGTCCTTCTGAGTCGATAATAAGCTATGGAAAAATCTTGCTTTAAGATAATCAAAAGGTGTGAATGTGAAGATATTCCAGTTTCTGGGATGGTGAGTGGATTCATGTTGCATGTCCATGTCCATGGTTTTTTTTGCTTTCCTTTTGCTTTTCTCTCTCTCTCTCCTCTTTTTTGGTAGAAATGCATACCAACTCCATGTGCTGCCCTTTCCCCACCCTCTTTCTGTTGTCTCTTTTGCCATAGTCCACCTTGATATCTTTGTAAGAAATGCTGCCTGAGATGTGCTGTTGATCAGGGAGACCTGCCATTTTCTAGCTGAGAGGTGGGTGTGTGAAGCAATGCTGTCTATTCTAGGATTAGGAATCTTGATTTGAGTGGTAGAGGATAGAAAACATAGAGGCTTGATTCCTCCTGATGACAGTAATGCCCCTGTGCAGTCTGCCTATTAGATCTTGCTGTCCTTACTCTTCAAAATTTCCTTTGAAATTTTCTGTGAGCCACGTCATGTATCATTCCAATAGTACTTATGTATATAGGCACATATATACATATATATTGGGCTTCCCTAGGGCCTCAGACAGTAAAGAATCTGCCTGCAATGCAGGAAACCTGGGTTCGATCCCTGGTTGGGACTATCCCCTGGAGAAGGGCATGGCACTCCACTCCAGTATTCTTGCCTGGAAAATCTCATGAACAGAGGAGCCTAGTGGACTATAGTTCATGGGGTCACAAAGAGACACGACTGAGTGACTGAGGATGCCCACACGTAGTATTCAGCCTTACCCTTCTCCAAGGGATCTTCCCAACCCAGGTCTCCCACATTGCAGGCAGATTGTTTACTAACTGAGCCACCAGGGAAGCCCCCTAGTATTCAAGACCCCCTAAAAATCTGAATGCAACTTTTTCATTTCCTGCTATTTCTCTTTGTCAGGCTATAAAACTCTTGTTGTCCTCCCCTCATCTCTATTTATTAATGATCAACACATTCTCATGGGCTCTGCCGAAATAACATCCTTCATGAAGCTTTGTCTGATATTCCCAGTTGTAGTTGGGAGCTTGCCCTCTTTTATTCTCTTACAGCATTCATGTCTTTAAGCGTTAGCACAGTCATCGCGTCTCATCTATTGAATTTAACAAGCTCCAAAGCAAGGAACGCGTATCCTCAGTCTCTAGTATATGCTTTTCACGTGGAAGTTCTTTGAAACTTGTCAATTTATACTTACATAGAGATTTTGGGAGGTGAGAAAGTGGAGGATGAATGTTATTATGAAACAGTTGTAGAATTTCTGAGATCACTTTTCTGTGTGGCAAAAATCATAACATTTCCTACTTTCATTAATACAAATTAAATATTTCACAAAATATATACTAAGCAATCAAGAAAGACCCCACGTTAACTTATGCCACAGGATTTCTACTGAACAGTGATTTTTGTCTCATCTTGATTATTGCCAAAGTTTATTAATTAAGTATTATGGCTACTTTATGTACCAAATTATATAGATAACAATCTGTTATAGAAGTACTCTCTATATTTGCCAATTTGTAAATAATAAAATGTCTGATTTGATGTAGACAGATGGGTATAGTAAGACAGAATGAACATGAAACACTTTTTCTGATATATTTGTACGCATTATCTGTATAAAGTAATTTTCTCATCAAATACAGTTAGAAAATTCTAGATTAAATCTTATTGAACTTCAGGACTCCTCAGAGTCCATTGTGTGGTAGTGTATTTTAGGGATCTTTAAAAAGGAGCATAAAATATTCAGCGTTTTTTCCAAATTCTTTTTATGTTTCAATTATTTTATTTTAATTTGCAGAGCAGCTCACATTGATAACTCCCCTTGCATTATCACTTGGGAATCCACTCACGAAACTCCTGTTCAAATATTTGGAAAAGAGGCAGGTGCCATTCCAATGGCCTGAATTAAATGTGAAACTGATCAACACTAAACACTAGATATCTTATACTTTCCCCCGATAATGAAAGCAACACTCATGGTGGCAACTTCAAATTTGCATATAGAGGCTTAGTGATTGCTGATTCCTCCAAGTTACTGAGTAAGAGTTTTCTTTAGATGGAGCAGGGAGGTTGACGGACGAAAGACCTGGCTGATTGCTTCATCTAGCTGTGGTTAGCACTGTTGTCCATGCAGGATCCAGGTCAACCCTTGTTGCCTGAGCAGGACCTAGACCCTTGACAGAACTCCAAAGGGACATTTCTTTTTACAGATCTTTCTGGAAAATAATGTGTTCAGATGTGTGGTAACAATTTAGACCTCACTATTTAGATTGCTGGTAATCGCAGGAGGTCATATCATGGAGATGGACGACCAAATATTTCTCTGCCTTGCAGGTTAGTTTGTGAGGTCAAGAGTATGCTGTGCCTGACACTGAATTCCTTTGGGGAATGGGGATAGTGGGAAGGTGGCTGTGTAAACTGGCATTAAAAGACATACATGTACCTAACTAGCCTTTTTTTTTTTTTACTGGTTTTCTGGATTATTATCAATTCTACACCTCAACTCATTCTATCTCTTTTTTGACTGTCAATGAGAAGAGAGATGCTTTTACATACTTGTTGAAACTTTGATTAAAAGGGCAGCAGCAAAGTCAAATCCCTTTGATGTCTTTATCCTCAGTCAGTCTCTTTGGCAGCATATTCTGTATTTCATTAAAGTCTTTCCTCTTTTCATTCCATCAGGACCTGTGTAGATGTTGATGTGCTTCCAGTCTGGATCTGGGGAATTTGTTTTTTTAACTATTGTCTTAAAATAAAATGCAGTGTGGTCAAATACTTTTGAAGCATTCATTGTCTGAATATTCAAGGAGTGATAAAATATCTTTCTAAGAATGTTGACTCATACTTTTTATTAGTTATATACCCTTATTATCAGTCTTGTACTTTGCTCGACTCAGAGTTTTCTTTTATTTTCTTGTTATTTATATATTTATTTTGACTGTGCTGCCTGGGATGTGGGATCTTAATTACCTGACCAGGGATCAAACCACACAGCCCCTTGCAGTGGAAGCATGGAGTCTTAGCCACTGGGCTGCTAGGGGAGTCCCAGAGGTTTCTTTATGAATCTTACAATCAATGTCCATATGATTAGAGTGATGTTTCCATTTCCCTTAATCACTGGGGTAACAGGCGTTTACTAAATTCTTCAGATTATTTCTTCTGATTTAGATGTGAGGTCCTCTTCTGTTTATGTTCTGTTTTTATCTATTGTTGAGGCATACTGTCTTTGTCATTGTTTAGTTGCTAAGTTGTGTCTGACTTTTTTGCAGCCCCATGGACTGTAACTTGCCAGGTTCCTCTGTCCATGGGATTTTCCAGGCAAGAATACTGGAGTGGGTTGCCATTCCCTTCTCCAAGGGATCTTCCTGACCCAGGGATCAAAGTCGCATCTCTTGCTTGGCAGGTGGACTCTTTAACATTGAGCCACCAGGGAAGCCCACATGCTCTATTACTGGTGGATTTTTGAAGCTACAGGGATTAAATGTCTAGAGTGGGCACTTTGTTCTAGTTTGATGGAAGAAGACCGAACATTCCTGAACTCTACTTGTCAATCAATGTCCCAGGCTCAGTCAGGGCTTTAAAATTGCCCAGGCAGAAATAATAAGAATCCATCAGATGCTCATTTTCATATCAGATTTTTATAAGGTTCAGATGACCTATTGAATGTCAATATATCTAAGGATCTCATGGACTTTCCTCTCAATGTTCTTGGCGTCATTTGGCCAACCTGAATTTCTGGGTCCCTTCCTTGGGTTGCCCAACTTTGCAACCAAACAGCTAACTCCAGAGCAGACCTGCCTTCCTCTCTATCCCTGGCAGTGATAAAATCATCATTCTTAACTGCTGTAGTAAAGGAGGGTCAAGGAAGCCCTGGAGAAAAACTCCTACCTGGGGATACCAGAGGCTCCTTTCTTTTTTCAGTGTTCCTCTCCAACATTCCTGTGTATGAGTCAGAAGTGGGTTAACTCTACCTCTGTCTGTACCTCCCTTTAAAACCAATAAACAAGATGAAAGTACTCCACAGAAGCTACATTCCCTTGTACCTGCAGGTGTTGGTTGTTTGGCCCTGATGAGTTTTGCATCTTTCCCCTGAAAGCCTTCCTCTTGCTTGGTTTTCCTCCAGACTATCACCAGGGTTCTCCTGAAAGAGAAGGTGATGTGGCCCAGAGCCCTTCCTGAGAAAGGCGTATTCCTCAGAGGGGAAAGCACAGGAGTGCTGTCGTGGAGAATATCTGGGGGCAGTTCACGGTCCAGGTAAGGTGCTTTGAGCCTCAAATCAGCTGAGGGGTGAGGTGCTCTCTAGAAACTTGGGTCTGAACCACCCATCTTAGATGTTCCCCTCTGTTGATGTCTCAGGCTACCAGAAGGAAGCCCTCTTCTTGTGGCTGAAAACCGTGGTAAAGAAAACCAGCTTCGCGGGGTGGGTGGGGGGAGAAATAGGAGAAATGTCTCTGGCCAGGAGGCCGGAGGTGCCCCAGGAAGCCGTTTCCTCTGAATAGTTAAATGGCTGCCTCTCAACTTGCACAATGTCACATTGAATTTGAAACAGGGAACTTTTTATATATTTTCCCCTGATTGTGCTGGCACCTGGCAGATGCCTATTTACCACAGGCATCAATACACATAGTAATCAAAGGAAATCAGAGGCACAGATTAGCAACAGCTGCAAGTCATTAGTGACAGACACGGGAAAGCACAATTCTGCACCCAACTTTGAAATAACCAATATGAGTATTTCAGAGCATGAGGGTTACCGCAGGGCACTCGCTAACATGAGAGCAGCCAAACAATAGCTGGGCTTGTCTCTCTCGAGAGCCCTCTTCCCTATGGCAGCACCACACTCTCTATTAGAAACCAATCAATCACACAATATCGGTCCTGTGAGCATCAGCCCTTTCAGAGCCTGCGTGTCCATCTTCTGATCAAAGGTTGTTTCAGCCGAGAAAAACCCTCTGGCTTGCGGGAAAACTTGTTATCTTCTATCATAATTTTAGTGGTGGGAGCTTGCGTGTCTTCCTGAGGAATTAATTATATCATTGACCTAGTTGGAAAGGGCCATACAGAGGAAAAACAGACATTCCCCTACCCCATTTAATTTCATTTTTTCCACATTTCTGTTTGAAAATCAGCTCTGATTGATAGCCATTCTCTTGGTAGTTACACATTTTCACTGGCAGCACTAACCTTAGCCTACTCCAGAAAATACTATTCAGTTTTTAGCTTTTCCCTAATAAATTCATTCAGTGCCTCGGTGGAATGCAAGTTGGTCATTTAAAAATTTCTAACTGTTGCCTGATATGTCCCCAAACAAATTTAGACAGCATGGGTTTCTATTTTAAGCCATCTCTGGAAATGCAGATTTACTGTACAAATGGGTAATGGCCTAGAGATAAACAGACACAGTGAGCTGCTGTCTGATTAGCAGGACTGGGCAAAATTTAGCATCATATATGTATTGCAATAATTGGACCGTAGGACCACAGGATGTAGATTCAATTGATCTTATCCCTACTTGTGATCTCTTTTCTCTTTACTTGATATTAAGGTTGGATTATTATTATTATTTTCTGTTTTAGAAAATTCTCTTTCCCCTACTCTCCCTTCCCAAAAATATCTTCTGAAGGTTTTCCTAAAAGTTCTCTTAATAATAAATAACTTGTTTTGGAGATTAGGATAAGAAAGGGAGAACAATTCTGCCTTTCATTTACTTCAGAGCCAACCATTAAGCATCAGCTCTTTAACAGCAAGCAATATGCTGATATTTCAGAAGAAAACTTACAGCAAACACAGATTCCATAAGGCCCATGGCATATCATAGGCATTCAGATGAAAGTTACCATCTTACGTGTTGTTTTTTAAACTTCTGGAGGAGAGAAATTATTTTACACTTGATTAAATATCATAGAAGGTGTGAATTCTTGGGGTCATTTTGTAGAGAAGCAAAGACTTCCCTGATCACTCAGTTGTTAAGGAGTCTGCCTGCAATGCGGGAGATCTGGGTTCAACCCCTGGGTTGGGAAGATCCCCTGGAGAAGGAAATGGCAACCCACTCCAGTATTCTTGCCTGGAGAACTCCATGGACAGAGGAGCCTGATGGGCTACAGTCCATGGGGTCACAAAGAGCTGGACATGACTAAGTGACTAACTTTCCCTTTCCTATTCAAAGACATGGTATTAATCCATAATTTTATTATTTACTAAATAATTCAACACTGATTAATTCAGTGTTTACTGAATGTCTATTACATCTCAGGAAATCTCAGACATTGCAGATACAGCAGCAAAGTTAGCAAATGACCTGATCACAGTGTACTTGATTGATGAAAAGGATATATATAGGCAGCTTACGTTTGAGGTGGCAGCTTGACTACAATTCTTCATTGTATACAGCTTCTTTTTCCTTCCTCTCTTCCTCCCTTTTTCCCTTCTCTTTCCTTCCCTCTCCTTCCCCTGCCCACATTCCCTTTCCTTCACTCTCCCATGCTTTTAAGATTTAGACATTAGAGGGACTAAGCATTGCTTGTTACATAGAATTATTTAATAAAATAAAATACACATTTTGAAAATCAATCTGTACAAGTTAGGCTGAAGCAGCTATAACAAAGGAAGCCCCAAATTTCAGTGGCTTAACACAATAGAAGTTAATTTCCTGCCCATGTTACAATCAAAAGAGGGTATTTGTTGTTGGTGAGAGGCTTTTCCTCCATGTTCCTTCCATCTTGTGACCCTGCCAAGCCTTTGAGTCTTTTGCATGCAGCTGATATAAAGGGAAACAGAGAGTTAAGAAGGCATAGCCATTTCTTAACCAACTTGGCCTGATCACTTACTATGGGGAGAGCAGACTAGATGGCCCACCTAGATGCAAGGGAGCTTGTGAGATTCTTAGTCCAGGGCTGCATGGATACTTTGAAGTGACAAGTTTTATTCCAGTAAAGTGGGAGGACAGGTATGCATAGGCACAGTTATATGTCAGGCACCATGCTAATTTCTGAAGATGAACAATGGATAAGTCATTGTCTTTTAGGGTGGCGAGGGCCACACAGATCCTCAACTAACCAAACATGATATCCAAGTACTAAATAAAGTCATATGTGAGCACAGATGCAGGGGAAAATACCACATTCTAGAATGGATTCAGAAAGCAGAGCCTTAAAGGGCTTCAGCTAGCAGACAAGAGGAAGGAGCAGAGAAGATGCCCCACGTGTCCGGTCGTGAGCTGCTCGATGTGTCAGGTGTTCAAGAATGTGGGGATAACTAGGCCAGATCAGAGAGGGCCTTGTGGGCTGTGCCTTCTACAGAAGTAACTAGAATGTGAATGTGAGGCTTCAGACACAGGTCCTTTGATCCTGTTCCTTTTTGAAGCCCATGTTTCTTGGATATGTCATTACATTTGTGAAAGGAAACTGATTTTTAAATCTTGAGGTATCACATGGGTTTTTAAAGATGTCAGGTGCTTAGTTTCTTATAAAGGAAATCGTATCTTTGGCAGCCTTGTTCCTTGCTGGGTAGGAATGTGTCACCTTACAAAGGAGACACGTTAAAAATGTATGAATTCCTCATCTGATTTCAAGGTTGGTATTTCATCACACATTTAAGGCCCCTTCTCTTAATACTAGTAGTAGCTTCCTTTTAACTTACTTTCTTTTAACGCCAGAGAGAGCTTGGAGCTCCAGGTACCAAAAGAGGCCGAGGTTGTCTCAGCTATACTAGGGGGAGAGCAATTTGTGCTGTGCTGATTAAACTTGGCCGAGGGGACACGCTGAAGAGTAGGGTCACCACGCGATCAGTATGGGAGGCCAGCTGCAGGACACGCACACTGCTCTTCCCAAAAGTTGTCATAACTAGAATCAAAATTTTGATGTCCCTGTATTCCTTATCATATAATACTTATATAGGTTTATCTTTATCATATAGCACTGTTAGTTCCATAATGAATATGGCTTTCCTTTTCTGGTAAACAGTCTCAAGCTAGTTAGCAACTGTGACCACCCCTTTCTTTGCCCACTTATATATGAAGAGAGATTGGCATAGTGAAACTTTGGATTGGCCAATAAGTTTATTCAGGTTTTCTCCTAACATCTTATGGAAAAACCCAAACAACGTTTTTGGCCAAACCAATATATTTATGAGTTTTACTTTTAATCTAATGAGTACTTATTGAGTCTCTGTCAAGTCTCTGTCTGGGCTTTGGGGTAGAGAGAAGAGGAAGCTAGAGATATGGGTGAACTTGGTTTCTGTCTACATCTGGTAGAGAAGATGCAGCTGAGTATAAATAACTCTGATACTGCACAAATATGAACAGTTCCATAAGGAAGGAGCGGACAGTAGGGAGAAAGACTTTGCTACTGGAGAAAGTCAGCGGAGGCTGGATAGCGCTGGAAGCTCAGAGAAGTTACCAGAGATTGGTCTAGGGTTACACAGTCAACTGATGTCTGAAATAGAGGGTGCTCAGATCTCTCGTGGCAGGGCTTCTGGCTTTCTGCAGGATGCCAGGTCTCGGAGACAATCTGAGGACAAGGCAGAGGACATGAGCTCTTGGCTTTGCATATAGGACAGCGCCTTTCTCCAGTGGAGAGTTGGCCGGTTATGAACACATTTAGGGTTCTATCAGGAAACAAGGTGGCCCCACCATCCAACTACCTCCAACAGCCTGAAGCTTTGACTCCTGGTTTTATTTTTCTCTCCTGTAAGAGTTAAGTCCGATTACCCTCATTGCTTTGAGTGTCAGAAAAAAAAAAAAAAGAGTTCCATGGGTTAGAAGGACTGCTTATAAGACATAAAGATACATGATGACTATCAGAAAAAAGTTTTTGAGAGGATGAAGAGACAGAATTTACTATAGCTTGAAATGGCTATGTGTTGTCCAATTGCCATTTTTTTTTTCTTTTACCGTAAAATACATAATAGAGAACGCTAGAAGATTTCCTTTTTAGAACTTGGTAAAAATTATAGCAGATGAACATTAGGCAAAATCAAAGGGGAATTTTGCTCACATATGAAAGTTTATAAGAAATCTAGTTGAGTCTGGTTCCAGTATTTGCTGAAGTTTGTGGTTGTATCAACAAAGATGGGTTAAAGTAAGCATATTTTAGATCCTAAAGAGAGCAGTCTCATAGTCTGGAATAGAGAGTAGCTTTAAAATGTTTTAAAATGGGTTTCCTTTTCTTTCCTTCCAGCTGTGCCTAGTGCTGGGGAAGATAAACTGGCATGTTCTTTGTTACATAGCAACATACCCACTCAGGGGAGTGAGGCACATCAGATTTTCAAAATCTTAAGTCCTTTCAATCAGTTGATAGTGGAGTTGGGGAAAATAAATTGGAAGAAGCCTTGTAACCATTCAGTATGGCCCTCTAACACCTGAATCATTTTAGCAACATTCTTCAACATAGAGCTGATGGTCTCATTGATAACACTGGCCCAATGACATGGATGAGCAGTTCAAATACCCTTCCTGGCATTTGCCTCTGCATCTTTTGACCTGTCTTGACCACTGCTATTTCTCTCATTTTCCGTTGGCTATCATTTGAATCGTATGGAGAAGGACTTTATTATCCAGATGAATGTCTTAGCTTTACTTCTGTACCCCCTTGTTTTTACTCACTCTCTATTCTGATCAGAATTGTCTTTAAGTGTTTGATTAGTCTCCTGAGCACTTGGGACCAAAGACCCTTTGGTAGCCCAGTATTCCTTTGCTGTCCCTCTATTTTCTCTTTGAAGTAAATTCAAGGAGAAATACATTCCTTGATGATGTAAAGACTGCTGGGAATTTTGATCTTCCCTTTATAAAATGCTCTGTAAATTTTGTGCTTAATAACTACTGTAAAGATTTTATAATCCCAAATCTAATACTGATTTTTTTCCCCCAAATGTTTTATATCTTTCTTCACTTCTGTGGCTTCAATTAGAGGCATTTTGCAAAAACATTAATTTTCCAAATCCACTTCATCCACTTCTGGTCCTAAAAGAACAAAACTTACATTTTGAAGGCAAAGGATTTGTAAATAGCCTTAATATTAGGAAGACATTGACATTAACAAAAATGTTAACATAATAACATAGCATTTAAGGCTTCTTCCCAGTGCTCCACTATCTCCCCCCTGTGGGACAAGGACCTTGATTGGTGTACCTCAGTCCAGTGTTTACATAGAGCCTGGTATGGGACAGGTATTTAGAAATAGTTGTTACAAATTGCTAAGATATGTTTTCTTGAGGTGCCACTTCACACCGGTCAGAAGGACCATCATTTCTGGAGAGGTTGTGGAGTAAAGGGACACCCCCTAACCCCTCCTTGTTGAGGGGACTGTAAATTGGTGTCCATTTCAACATCCCAGGCTCAGGAAGTTGAGGGGGACCTAAAATCAGGCTCATTAGCCCATTGTTTTTGAACAATATGTGGTGTCTGCTTAAAGTTATCAAGTTTTGTAATTGAAATAACTCACTGAAAACTTCCTTGCAAATTATCTATTTTGTAACTCATAGTGTTTCTCATTTATATTAATGTATATAAGTAATCACTGAAATATTATCCTACTATGCTTGTAAAAGGATGACTATTTAGGGCTTATTCTTCTCACATACAGATTACATTAGTACAAGAGGGAGCATCATAACTCATTACTTTGTTCTTAGAGAGCAGCTAGTGCTTGCTGTATACAATGTACCACTATTAGGAAGAGGCTGGAGAGAGAAGATGAGGAGGTGGGTCACTGCCTTCAAAAATATCTTGAGGGTTATTCTGTGCTGGTTTGGTTCCTTCATTCTCTACAGATGCCAGATAATTTAGAGTGCACAGCCTTTTGTAGAAAAACCAA
This sequence comes from Antilocapra americana, assembly GCA_007570785.1. Taxonomy (NCBI): domain Eukaryota; kingdom Metazoa; phylum Chordata; class Mammalia; order Artiodactyla; family Antilocapridae; genus Antilocapra; species Antilocapra americana. The sequence goes on along the minus strand of ML664180.1, from coordinate 9,058,150 downwards.
AATTAGTCAGATGAAGACTTTGATTTTAGATCTGCAATACCAAGATGACACAAAAACACAGCTTTGTATGCTAATGTTGGGAATAACTGTTGTTTATGTAATACTGATTTTACTTCACTCCTCATTTTTCAAATTAAAAAATATTTTCAAATGTATTATGCCGGACATTAGCGTCTTATGAGATTTTAAAAAATACTCTGTGAAGAAAAAGCTCTTTGAAGTCAAGACAGTTTGGGTTAAACGTGGTTAACCAGGTTTCTGGAGTAAGACACTAAAGCCTACTTTACTGGGGGCTTCTCAGAGCTGCTGTTATAATGAGCTTGTGTGCGTGCTCGCTCTCTCAGAGCATCTAGTTGTGGAACACCCAGCAGCATCTCCTGTTCTGCAGATCATGGTTTGAAAAATGTCCTGCGGTATTGTGTGCAAATTCCAGGGAAAGTGAAAGTTACAATTTCCATTCTGCTAAGAGAGATGGAAAGTCAAGGGAGACTGGTTACGTTCCCCTCCTTACACTCCTGTAGAACCCTCCCATGTGAAGCGAGGTCTCTGGCAGCAGATCTCTGAGTGTAGAGAGACAGTATCTGCCAGCCCTCAGGTAAAGGAAACAGGGTTCTCTTGAGCCTGTGCGGTGCACAGTGGACAAACCCAGCGAACCTCCTCCCTGCACCTCGGGCCTTTGGGGTGAGGGATCTGCAGGAAGGATGTTTTTCACAGGCAAGCATCAGGCCGAGGGTCTTAGACGTCTGGGCTAGATGGTGGGCTTCCTCCCCAACAAGAGCTGTGTTTACCCTGAACCTTTCAGTGTGACCTTATTCTGCCAGATTATGCTTCCTCCTGTTAGATATATAAGGGTTTTGTATATTCAGTGGTGGGTAGGAGTAGGATATCATCATTCAAGACTAAGATTTCTTTTCACCCAAGGCTGTCAGGTTTGTGTTAGGACAAGTTCATAGGCTGTAAAACATTACTACTTTAGACATTATAATGCCCTGCTGAATAAGGACTAATTTTGGGGGAAAAAAGTCCTCTATCAGTATTGGGGACACTTTACATCCCTATGATGTCACCTCATGTGATTAGATACATGTCTTGCTTCTGACTCCTTCTGAGACTTGAAAGAGGATTAGATCACCCACCCCCAGCTGGTCATTTCTCTCTGTAGATGGGAGAATCAGAGCTAATTGATACTTTTTAATGTTTAATTGCACTTAATTTCTTCTGACTGGCTGCCCTGAAACTAAGAAGAGGAAAACAGTGTTCTACACGCAAATCTTCTACCATAAACAGTTCTTAACCTGATTTACTTCAGAATTGGTTCAGATGTAGACTCCCTAAGATAAAAGCTATTCAGAATGGTTTCTTAGCTATATCTGATCCTGTCTTCTGAGTCCTTCTTTCTGGGAACCATCTCTGTGATTTCTGTCGTGGGAATTTGCTCAGTCCTTTCTTCTCTAACATTTCTCTCTTCTGTATTCACTAGTGTTATAATCATTTTCCAGTCCTTTTGCTAGTTTGCTTAAATTAATTCCAAAACCTTAGGTCCCCTTCTCCTTTGAACCACCAGGCAGAGGGCCCTGGTCACAATGTCTTTGATTGTGATTCTTCTCAATGGCTTTGATGGCATCACCCCTCCTTCAAAACTCTAGTAACTTTCCGCTTCCTTCAGGGTAAAGTTCCTGGCTTGGTCCCAACTCACTGTTCCCTATTTTCTGCTATTCCTTATACCTGTCCAGCGGTTTTATTTGCTCTCTCCTCAGTGTCCTATATTTTCCCAATCTGGAACATCCAACAGCATCTCCCTGTCCTTCTGAATTCTGCCCATCTTTCAAGAAGCAGAGCCCATCTCTCTTGCTATGGAAGGCCTTCCTGATGGCTTCAGCCAGATGAGATCTTTCCCTCCTTTAATATCCCATGAATTTACTGTCAATTGCATTGATTCAGCAATTTAGGGAGTCAGCCAATGGCATTGGAAGGATAGAAATCTCTTGTGTGTCTAATCCTATCTTGGTATATGTTCCAAAGACAATCCAAAATAGGTTCCAGCCTCCGCCCTACTCACCAGAACTCTTAGACCCTTGTTTTGACCTTGCGCGCCTTCTTTCCTGCTGAGCTTCTCTTTGGGACTTTCCTCTCTTGCCAATGGACCTTGGGTAAGACTCTTTCTGGTTCTTCCTGACAGATATCCTAACTCTGAATTTCAGGCACTTTGAGTCTTCCCTCCTCAGAAGACATGTAATGTCTGCAAATTGTCTCCCCCCTCATCAGCTCTCATCCATAGAGCTCAGCAGTCAAAGGGAGACATCTTCTATGTCTGTGTGTGGTACCTATGTCCTTTACATCCTTTTCTCTGAGCACAGGGGTACCTATCACCCTTATAGTTTGAAGTTCAAGGCATAAGCAATTTCAGTTTTTCTTAGGTTTTTTTTTTTTCTAAAAGCAGTTATTATTTTTTGCTCCAGGTGACTTGCTATTTCCACCTCTGGACTTAATAATAGAGGCTCACATGGTTTCAGGTATCTCTTCAGCACATACCCTTTTCATACATTGTGTCTTACTTCATTATATTGTAAGCTTCATGAAAGCTGCTTCTTGTGTTTCAGTTCATTGTTGTTTAATCACTAATTCCTGTCTGACTCTTTGTGACCTCATGGACTATAGCACAGTAGGCTCCTCTGTCTATGAGATTTCCCAGGCAAGAATACAGAGTGAGTCACCATCTTTTCCAGGGTATCTTCCTGACCCAGAGGTTGAACCCACATCTCCTGCATTGGCAGGCAGATTCTTTACCATCGAAGCCACCAGGGAAGTCCCTTTGCTCATCTATAAAATTGAGGGCTAGATTAATTATTTTAAAGATCTCCTTTAGTTGTGTGATTTCTGTGGAAGATATAATAAATATTAGAAATAGGCTAGCAAATGCTTTTTTCCCTTAAATGTTGTGTCCATTCTGTTTGGCATCTACCTTTTATTTATACATAGCATTTTCCACTTTGCTCACATACATTACATTATTTGATCCTCATATCTATGTTGTAAAGTGTCAGAGTACATATTAGCTGCCTCTTACATGTGAGAACTTGGGCCCTATTGAAATTAAATGGCAAGTCTCTAAGTTCCTGGGGGAGGCCCTGGGTCTGGTGCCCTTGCCCCACTAACTACTTAATCAAGATGCTACATGATTTTCTTTTCACTCCCTGCCCTCCAACTACTAACTTTTCTTTCATGAAACATCTTTATTTTCTCTTATTCTCAACCATCTGCACTTAAGGGTAGAGGGCTAGAGAAGCCATCACAGATTCAAATGCCTAAAAAGACCTGGCAGGATAAGTTGGTGGCACAGGGTCAGAATTCTATAATTGGGAAGGGCAGGGGGTGAGGGGCAAGGGAGGGCAGGGACTGTGGCAAATTGAAGAACACATGTCATTTCTGATCCCTATTCAGCCTAGCGCTTTGTTGCTTTTCAGGAATGCTGGCCCAGCGCTGAGAAATTTTCAGTTTTTCAAGGAAAGATGGAAACATACGTTTTACAGGGAAATATGCATTTTAAGATGCTCAAAATAAATGAAAAAAAAAATACTACTCTATGAAGCCAAAACACATAGCTATAGGTGGTCTTGCTCCCATATATTCTCAGGTTAGGGACCTCTGATTTGGAGGTATGAGCCACGTTTGCCTAACTCTGTTAACTCTCTCCCCTTGTCCACCTGCCCACCCCCAATCCTATGAAGTGATTTGGTGAGTTTTGCTACTTTAATTGCAAGTTTGGTATAAGTAACATCAATAAGAATAACAACCAATTGATGGATGTCTGCTGTGTTCCGGGGAGTATGTGTAGGTGCTTAACACACAGCATCACTAGTTCTCTTAGCCATTTCACGAGGTATCTATCATTAAGCTTATTTTGTAGGCTAGGGGGCTGGGGCCCCGAGCTGACCTAATTTGCTAAGACCACACGGTCAGTAAGTAGTGGAACCAGGACTAAACCCAGGATTCTGGCCTCAAAGTATGTTCTTGCCCTTTATTTCTTATACCATATTAGCAGCATCCTCAGAGAAAAGAGAGAAACTGAAAACATGTGGTACTTCCCCCTTTTATGAAAGAAGTCAAAAGCAGTCTATTTGTATGGAGTACTTAGACACACACAGTCCTCTTATTTGGAGTGGAAGAGTTATGCTTTCTTTGTGAGCATGGGGAGGAAGGGGAGAGAAAAGGAGATTGCTCACAGTAGGCTGAGATCCTTTTCTTTTAAAAACTCGAAACCCAAAACAGGCTCCTGACCTACTAGTGTTTGGCTTTTGTTTCTAGATTGTTTTCTGCTTTGATCATGATGTCCTATGAGATGGCCACAAGCTTGCTACTGCTATCTTCTACTCCTACTTCAAAACAGCAAAGTTCTGGGGGGGAAAAAAAGCTCTTTTGTTTAGGGTCTGAAGTCAAGTCCAAATATAACAAGATCCCAATAACTTCCCCCACCCCCTAGGGTTTAAAACCAAATTCCCTCTGCCCAGATGGCTTCTACAGAAAGACAGAGCATTCCCCCACTGCTTCCTCTTTTTGTGTGCTGCCCACTGATTACAGCTAATGACTCCCAGCTGTACTGCTTCCGAAGACTAGGGGAAGATGAATCTTTGAGAAATAATTTAATAACAAGACTCCATCAGGGATGGGTGGGGCTGATGTCAACCCCGTCCGAGTGAAGCCTCATTCAGAAGCTAGCTGGATGGTGTGATTCCAAGAGAGGAGAGTTGCAGTTTGAAGCCCCCTCGGTGTTCCCTATAGGAATCTGATTGACTCTTTCCTAACATTGGTTGAAGAAAACTTTCACCTCCAAATACTGAAAACAAAAAGTGATATGTATAATATATATTTCTTGAACTCCAATTCAGAGAATTTGAGGAAATGTCATTTAAAGCTATGACTATCCAAATAAGCTAAACTTTAGGGGGCAATCTCCTTGAAGGATTTTCTAATATGTTGGTTGTTATTCAGTCACTAAGTCATGTCCTACTGTTTGTGATCCCATGGATTGCAGCACACCAGGCTTCCCTGTCCTTCACTATCTCCTGGGGTTTTCTCAAACTCATGTCCGTTGAGTCGGTGATGCCAACAGGTTTATATCTAGAAATAATCTGATGTAGATAACATTTTAAAACTTGGCACCTTGGAGTTTCCCTTTTGTCTCTGAAATAGCAGATTCTTTGAAAGATTGGCTTTAAATGGTATGACCCCTCAGGGAGAAAAACAATAATCAAAGGTTGAAAGAAAGTGAAAGTAGCTCAGTTGTGTCTGACTCTTTTCGACCCCATGGACTATATAGTCCGTGAAATTCTCCTGGTCAGAATACTGGAGTGGGTAGCCTTCCCCTTCTCCAGGGGATTTTCCCAACCAAGGGATTAAACCCAGGTCTCCTGCATTGCAGGTGGATTCTTTACCAACTGAGCTATCAGGGAAGCCCAATCAAAAGTTACCAGTTCTGAAAAGTACCAATAACACACTGGTATAGATTGGTTAGCCTTGTCTTCTCCCCACCCTCTTCCTCTTTCTTTTCTTCTTCCCTTTCCTCCTTCACTTTGTCTTTCTTATTTTTCTTTCTTTTCTTTAATAACAAAAATAAAAGTCTGAATTGCTGGGTTGGTGAACGGGGGTGGAGGGAGAAGGAATTTAAAAATTTTATCTACGTAAAATTTGATGGTTTTCTTAAGCCCTTTTCAAGAAGTATTTGATAGTATTTGGAATCCCTTATCTGTCATGGAGTCTTCCCCCAGAACTGCAGACAACATTTTTCTCCATATACCCACATCCAAAATCTTCTGCAAACTAAGCCAGGGCTGAGGTTGAATACACTAAACCACTCAATGGTTTACTTTATGTTCTTTCAGAACTGGCTGGAGAAATCACATTCTTGAGAAGTTGACTACTGTGATGTCTACTTGTATAAAGACTTGGTTATGGGTCATTGTATCTTCATAGGAGATAATGTGGCTTAGTAGAAAGAGCATGAGCTCTTGAGATAAATGTGAACTTTCACTTGCTCCTTGCTTAACCTTTCTGAGCTTTGCTTTCCTCTTCTGTAAGATGGAACTCGCAGGGTTGCTGTGAAGAGTAGTATAATGTTTGGATACTGCTAAGATGTTCTGTAGACCTCTTGTTAAATACTTTATGGTCTTTATTAATATACTCACTATTCATGATATATTGGGTTGGCCAAAAAGTTTGTTCGGATTTTGATGTACCATCTTATGAAACCACCCAAATGAACTTTATGGTTAACCCAGTATTATATGCTTATATATAATATATATGTGTGTATAAAATCAAGGAAAGAAAGTTTTCATAGTGCTTTCAACTGGCTCAAAGGAAAAAGAGATGGCATAATGTGAATTTCTATTATAAGGTGCTTACAATTTTAATCTTATTTTCATCTTGTTTTAATTTTCAGAGTAATCATAAATGATAGATACCATTAAACTTATTTAAATACAGGAAATTAAGTCCAGAAAGCATTAAGTCCCTTCCAAGAGTAGTATTTTTTCAGAATTTTCCATCATGGTTATATTCTACAAATTTGAAAGCTTGATATTCAGGCATTTCTGTTTTGGCTTTGAAGCAGTGGATCTTCCGAAAGGTTGTCTTCAAGTCCTTGTTCCATTCAGGATTCCGTTCTTTCCTAGAATACACTCAAACACGCATAGTATATCCCAGGGCAGCAGAGTCGATGGAATAGACTTTCTGTGCTTTATTGTTGCTGCTGGGCATTAAGCCCTTGCAGTGGTGAGAAGCTTTTCAGCTTGATTCAAGGGCTGTCTCTCTTGGGAATAAGTTCAACAAGAGTAAAAGATAACTTACCATGAGAAACTTACTGAAGATTCTGACTTCAATGGAATCTCCTTTTTTCTAAATATATATAAAATCCAGAGAAAAATATTGTACAATATTATGAAGGAGTACTATTTTTACCAGTTTACTCAGGGGGCAGATAAGGAGCTTAGTACTGGAGTAGCTTCCTCTTTCCCTCTGCCCTCCTCCCTTATTTCTGTCATTCTTGACCTTTCCTCTCCCCTTCGCTGCCCCCTTATTCTCTTCTCTTCCTTTGCACCTTCCCTCAATCCCCTCTTTTTTTGTTATTTGGCTTCGGCTGCATGTTCACACACTTATCACCTCTTTTTGCTATAATCAAGCCCCACTTCCTGATTACAGAGAGAGCCCTCTAATGTAGATTAGGACAGTCACATTCTTTCAAACAGGAATTTGAATATACAATGTGGACACCAGAACAAAGAACAGCTAGAGCTGGGTATGTGATGGCTGGACCTTAGTGGGCCGTCCGTGGAAGGGCTCCTGCTGGGCCCACCCATGGGGTACTGGTGGTTGTTGCCCTTCCTAAGGCCTGACTGTTTACCACTCTTTCATAATTTGCTGAACTATCTCAGTATCTTTCCAGTACACTGTTTTGCTTAAATTAGTCAAGTTAATGTTGCCTAAAACAAGTCCTACATAGTAGGTATTATACTTCTCATTTTACAGATGAGAAGCTGAAGTTTTTGAGGATAAATAATTTGCTCAAGATGATACTGTTATGAAGAGACAGAGCTGGTGTTCAAATCCAGTTATTCCTGTCTGAAAGGCTGATATTATATATACTATGCTTTAATGGCATAACATGGAAAAAGACAACAGTTGGAAAAAATATTTACAGTGTTTGAGATACTTCACAAACCTTAATAGCTTTAAGATAAAAAGAGTTTTTAAGAATCAATGAAGAAAAATTAAACATACTAATAGAAAAACTTGGAAAGAACATGTATACCTGCTGCTTCTCAAAGAATTAATAATGTGTCATTCATGTAGAAAATGTTTAACCTTATCAATAATGCAGAGGATGCCAATTAAAACAATGGCATATCTGTTTAAATCTTATTGCTTAAAAATGATAAAACTAAGTTTTGGCAAAATTTTGGTGAAAACCTTTCTCTTGTTATTGGTCAAAGTGAAAATCTATGCAAACTTGAGACAGAGAAGTTTGTTCAAACACATTTAGAATCCCAATTTTATTCATAACCTTTTCACTTAGACATTTATTCTATGGAAATAATCAAGGATATACTGAAAGATTTAGGAACTAGGACATTTATCATAATGCAAAAGCAAGAAGCAAACTAAATGTCTAAGATATGGTACTAAGTTTTTTAAAAAAACAAAGGTCCAAATATTCATTCGCTCAAGAATTTAGTGAGTATGTACAAGTCCCCCAGGAATGCCTGCAGTAGCAGTCCAGCAAAGCTTGACCCCAGGAATGACCCTTGTCATTACGGAAGATGACATCTCATCCATAATGTTAGGAATTATTCAAAACTCAGGGAAACATTACCACTCCTCTTTGCAGGAATAAAGGTTGAGAAACTGAGGTCCAGAGAGGTCAGAGGAGACAGATTTCTGGCCCTTTGGACTCTCACCGCCCAGGACTGTGTGGCTCAGGGGTGCTCTTTATAGACCCGTGTGCCAGGTGTTCACTTCCAAAACCGTCAGTTCCTCCTCTAAGAACTGAAGTAGTCTTGTGTAAAACCTTTCCACTCTCTGGATACTGGTTTTCTTCATCTGTGAACCACAGTGCCAGGCACACTCTACTTAATAAATATTCATTGGATGGAAGAAAAGGCGACTTCTTCCCCTCTCCCTTGTGACTCCCATTATGTGCATTGGGATGCTTGACGGTGTTCCACAGGTCTTTGAGGAACTTCAGTTCCCTTTGCTTCCTCCAGTGGCTGCTAGGGTACTGGTTTCCACTGTGATTGCAGGTTGCTGTCTTTCAAAGTTGCCAGGGAAGTGCAGAGAGGGTGATGGGAATAAAATTGTTGCAAAGTTCACTGTTCTTATGAAGAGACATTTTTTATTTTTTTGAATAAGCACTCGCTGGATTGCTGAAAGCCTTTGGTTAATTTCCAGAGTTCTGAAAAACTTGATTCTGACAGTTTTGCCAGTAGTCTTGTTGCATTCACAGAGAATTTTCAATGGTCAACTGTTTTCACTGACATCACCCCTTGGTCCATAACCCTTTTACCTGAAAATCTAAATCAAATAATGACAGATAAGATGAAGTCCTGGAAATTTTAAAATACTTTTTTCATACTGTGCCAAAGAATTAATGTTAGCTTTGCTACTCAGGAAAAAACATTTTTTCAACATAAAAATAAACAATAGTAACACACATAAATTTGGAATCTCAGCCTATCATGAAAAATAAAGCCAATAGTGACAGGCCACTTGTTGATACACTGAGAAAGAACCCAAGGAAATTCAGTTAATGAACTCTATCATTTAAAAAAGTCTTCCCAGTGTCTCAGTGGTAAAAAAATCTGCCTGCAGTACAGGAGATGGGGGTTTGATTCCTGGGTCATGAAGATCCCCTGGAGAAGGAAATGGCAGCCCACTCCAGTATTGTTGCCTGGAGAATCCCCATGGACAGAGGAGCCTGGTGGGCTACAGTCCATGGGGTCACAAAAGAGTCAGACATGATTTAGTGATTAAACAGTGGCAACAATCATTTAGAGTTGGTAGAGGATGAGCATTCAAGAAAAGAGAATGAAGTGTATTGAGAGAAAATCAAGTTAGGAGAGTGTTAAGTCAGATAGCAAAGAAGCTGATTTGGTCAGAGGGAGTGAAGAACGATGTTGCCTGTTTTGAGGTGTCAAACAAAAATGGATTCCATTGAATTTGACACCATGGAAGTCATTGATCACCTTATACAATTCTTTGGATGGAATTAAATGGCCCAAATGAAACAGAAACCTGACTGGAGTACATAAGGAATTTTAGGATATGAAGATAGAAGAACTTTGACACTTGACAATCCTTGGGAAGTTTTCCATGAAGGGAGGAGAGAGTAATAGTGTTCAGTGAGAATGAGGAAAAAGTATATGAGAAAGTTTGAAAACCTGGGGCTACTTGAACTTGCTTAAATCTAATAGAAAGGGACCAATAGAAAAGAAAAGATTCACCCTACAAGATATACTCCTTAATACCTTAAGGTTCTTGACCAGATCAGAAAAAATAGAATCTGGAATGCAGAGGGAAGAATTGGCCTCGGTTAGAGGAATGAAAGATGGGTATGCATGTGGTTGGTGTCTTTCGGCAGCAGAGAGAGTTCCTCTCTGATGTTTCTGTTTTCCCCAAGATTTCTCTCTAGATTATCACAATGTTTAGATCTAATGCTGAAAGAACTTATCCTCTAGTTTGCATCCAGGTTTGCCTATGTAAACAATTTGAAAACTAATTAGGAGGCTTCCCTGGTGGCTCAGACAGTAAAGTGTCTACCTACAGTGCAGGAGACCCGGGTCGGATCCCTGGGTCGGGAACTTCCCCTGGAGAAGGAAATGGCAACCCATTCCAGTATCCTTGCCTGGAAGATTCCATGGATGGAGGAGCCTGACAGGCTACAGTCCATGGGGTCACAAAGAGTCGGACACAACTGAGCAACTTCACTTTCACTTTCATATCATATGAGCCATTGGAATAATTTTCAGAGAACGAAGAGGTCAGTATGCAGTAGGTAGTTACTCAAAGGAGTAACTAGAGAAAGACTAGTGGAATCCAAATGCACTGATATCTGGAGAGAAAAGGTTAATATTTTATTTTCTTATGGAGTAACTCACTGGACTAGCTGGAAATTAATGAAATTAAGATATATGGCATCGTAGGGAGATTTCTGGTCAAGGCTGTATATGTCCCTCCAATCATTTAGCTTCCTGCATGGTGCAGTTTTCTCCTATCAGCTAAAGGCTTGAAACCTGAAATTTCTTTCAATTTATGAGGGCTCTATGAAGAAGCCAAGGTTAGACATGCGAGGCCTTTGCTCCTAACAGGGTCTCTGCAAGGGTTGATTGAAGAGGAACATGATTCCGATGATGTTATCCTGACCACCTGAGTCTTTGGATGTATTATGTCTGTAATTTGGGAAGGGGCTAGAAGCTAACACTTTAAATGCTTGGAGCTTATCTAATTTTAATAGCTTTCCTGTGACATGAAGAATCAGACTTTCTTTTTTGCAAACCATTTTCTAAGAATTAGACCTGATACTTCTGGTCCCTCTGGTAGACCAGTTAGCCTGCCACTCTCTCTCTTTTTTTAACCTAAATTTGATTTTTGAGAGATTTAATCTCATTCCCTATCACAACATTATTTTTCATAACAGCAGGAAGAAATCTGATAAACTATTCTAGTTTCTTACATTTGTGAATTTAATTCCCACCTCGTCAAAATGGGCCTCTGTCAGGGGATGAAACCAGATGCACCGAGTTGTTCAAGTCTTAAATGTCTCTCTAGCTTGTTGAAGCAATTGCATTAAAAATGTTGATAAATATGGTTGCTGACTTTCTTGCTCCCTCTGTGTTCCTGCTGCATTTACACTTGAGCCTTTGCCGCATCTGGTTAGAACTCAATGACTGCCCCCCACAGACCCCTCTTGTAAGTTACTACCTCCCTCCAGGTGTCTCTTCCATGCACCGAACTTACATCGATTCCTCCCTTTCACAGAGAAACGGCAGAGTGGTATAGCAAGAAGAGTATGGACCTTGGTCCCAGAGATGGCAAGGTTTGAATCCTAGCTCTGGCATTTGCTAGTTGAATGCTACCGGATACTGTAACTTTTCTGACACTCAGTCTCATTACGCTTACCTTGAAAAGTAGTTCAGTTCAGCTCAATTGCTCAGTCTGGCACAGTCATTTGCATTTAGGAGTGCTTATTCTGCCTAGTCTTATACTTGTATTTATGAATTGGCTATAATAAAAAATCAGCAACTTTTTTTTTTTTAGATGACAAACCTGACTATATTTTTTAATTTAGTTATTTTTAACTGATGAATAATTACTTTACTGTACTGTGTTGGTTTCTGCCAAACATCCACATGAATCAGCCATAGGTATAGCAATGGCCACTCCCTCCTGAACTTCCCTCTTACCTCCCTCCCTGACCTACCCCTCTCGGATGTTACAGAGCCTCCCCAACCAGCCAATTTGTATTCAAAGAGGACTTGTTCAAAACCTGGTTCTTTGTTGCACGACCTTCTATTCAGGCTGTTATCTAGCTCCCATTATTATTTTTTAGTTATCAATGTTTCTCAAGCTATTTTTATTATTATCTTATCTGCGTGGCACTTGGTCCTTGTGCTTCTGTACTTTTATGTGCCTTGGTGTGCTTTGCAATGTGTGGTGTACACAGCCTGAGACTGATCTTGTTGGCTCATCATTCTGTGTAGGGTATTGCTAATAGGGTCTGCTTATTCTAGGCATCACAGTCTTAACTGCATAGTTCTCTTGGTTAAGAAATTCAATTCTATCGGAAGTGAGGCTCTTCAGCCTGGAACTCTATGAAGACAATAGAATATATCTTTTGAGCTCCAAGGAAACATGAGAGAGGCTTAGTCTGAATTTTTCCATGTCTCCTCTCGGAATTATATAGAGCAGGTTGAATGAAAAAAAATTCACAAACTCCATTTTGTGACATTTGTGGAGTAAACTTCAGTAAAACCTAGAGACCTAGAGATCTCTTAAATTATGGATAATGTATACATACTACCAGAAACAACTGAGGCCAGTAGAAGCAGGCAAGAAGCTGCACGGTTAATGGTGATGGACAACAAGAAGGATGGTGAACAGGGCATGAGCTGTGCTGAATTTCAGAAAAGACAGTAAGTGTTTACTATCAGACGAGGTGGGCCCATCCTGAATGCCAACTGCAATGAGGAAGGATGAATTCAGGGTGACGAGCTGGGTCCAAGTTTGCCTGGACCTTTCCTAGTGTTAGCCTTGAATGTCTCATCTCTTAGGAACCTCTTGAGTCCTGGGGCAAATCAAGATGTGTTCACCCTAATTCACCCTAGATGAGATGTGATAGGGTGTAGAACTGTGGGGAGATGGGAAGGGTCTGAGGCCACACAGGTGGCAGACTGCAGAAAGTAAAAGTCAGAATGTGCCAACAAATGTGGAGTTCTACCTTAGAAGGTAAGAGGTATGTCCTGTGTGGCAGTGGCAGTGAAAAAACTGGGTGATCACATCAACAGAAACCATTTTAAACCTTAAAGGCAAAGGGAGTGTGGTTAAATAATAACTGGCATTATTTTTAAAAGAAATAGTCTGTTGCAACAGACAGAAACAGAGAGAGCCCATGAGCTGTAAAGCTTGGCAGACTGGAACTCCTTAGTCCTTCCTTTTGATCTCTGGTAACCTTTGCAAAAAGCCAGTCCAGGAAAATTAAACTCATTCAAATATGAGTAACAGCAAAAGGAGTTGGAAAAGCAGCTATTCAGAGATGCTATCAAACTGTGGGAAAGAATAGGAAAATTTTCTTATAGACAATGAAATACACCAGAGAAGTATTGCTAAGAAGCAGAGAAAAATTCTAACTTAACATCACTTGATTATTTAACAAGTAATAACGATGATTAATGAAGGTGTACAAGGCAGAAATACAAGAACTCAGGGCTGGACAACAGGAAATGATGAAATAATTAAAGGAAGAGGTGAAATGGCATTTGGCAGAAATTATGGAAGAAATGAAAGAAACAGGAAAAAGTTTTCTCAGAAGACTAAATTAGAACACAAGAAGAGTAGGCACCATTGAAAGTGCAGAACGAGACAAAGTATGTAGATATGGGAAGAGTGAATGAAACAAACAAGAAATACAGAGATAAAAAGAATTAGAGACAAAACTCTAGGAATAAAACACAAGCAAACTTAAGCATATGGACTCTCCCAAGAAGAAAACCAAAATAAAAGAACAGAACAAATATTTAAAAATACAGTTCAAGGAGACTTTTCTAAAAACAAACTAGGCTTGAATCGATATATTTAAAGGGCTTCTACATACCAGGGAAAATTGATCTAGTGATTAGAAGAAAGAAAGAATATTTTTGGCAAGCAATTAAAAGTATCAAGTCACTTATGGCAGGATGAAATTGGGTGGGCATCAGACTGTTTCTAAAGATATAAATTAATCCCAGATGAGAGTGGAACAATTCTGTATACTCAAGAAAAGAAAGAATGGGCCAGAGACCTGTAGGACTGTAGCCATTTTAAGATGGTTAAATAATCAGGCACCACAAACTGTAGGACTGTTCTAGCCAAGCTCTCTCTGAGAGCTTTAAATGAAATTTGAATTGTTTGCTTATTGATAGGGCCAAAATAGTATTTCCAAGTCTTCCTTACCAGTTCCCCACTGACTCAACAAGAATTTTTCAGAGATACTCTCTCAGTCCACCTACAATGCAACTGATATGCACTTGATACTGTCTTCCCTACGAAATTTGAGAAGTTTACATTTGCTTTATTGTTAATTTACTGTGAACATGTCATTACCACAAGTATCACACTGTTCACAGTTTTGTGTGAAAGAGAAAACCTCTGAGGATTAACCAATGTCACAAATAATTTAGGGTTACCAAATCATTACTTACATAAGTAAAAGGGAGGCTGAATTGACAAAAAGGAGCAAACCAGGAAAGAACTGAAGAATGTTTGGACACCCTATACATTGTATAATTTATCTCTTTCGGTGAGGACAGTTTTAGAATAATTCGGAGTGTTCATAACAATCCCTGTATCTTGCTATGGACTGATTCTGAGGCTAGAGATAAAAGAAGAGTCTAATTCAACATGAGAGAGCTATTCCACCTTGATGTGTGATTTTATTAAGAAATGCCCCAGATCTAATATGCACAACTTTAATCACATACTACTTGGGGGAATAAGATTGTGATGTAGTTGAAAGAGTACAAACTTTGGAACCAAGGATCTGGGTCCCCACCTCACTGTAGTATATACTAACCATGGGACCAGAATATAACAATATCTTCTTTCTAGGATTGTTATTAAATATGAGGAATGGTGTGATAAAATATTTAGCAGAGTGCTGGGCCCTTAGCAAGTGCATGATGAATGGTAGCTATTCTTATTTTTTTTCATGGCAAGACATTTTATTAAGGTTAAACATCTCAGAGAAACAAAACATCCACAAATCTCACACAGCCATCTGTTTTGAGCAACATTCCTGTTATGAAACTCTAGCTCACTGGAATGATGTGGATTCCCTCTAAAACTCATCATAATGAGATTTGGCCTGCACCAGAGAAAAGCCATTAATGACCTAATTGTCAGATCTAATGGCCTGTTTTCAGTCATGTTCTTATTTATTTCCTCTGTGGTATGAGATGCTATTGACTATTCTTATCTTCATTCATTCATTTGGATTCCTCAACAATGCTTTCTGTTGGTTCTTCTCTTGTTTCGAGCTCCTTTCTTGGGTTAGGGTTTTGAAAGCGACTTTTCTCTGCTTCCTGATCTCATCTTCTGTGAAGACATCCCTTAAGTTCACCAGGCAGACTCAACACAGTTCAGCCAGCCTTATTCAATAACTCGTGGGGGTTGCATCCATCTTCCAGGTGTTGGGATCACAGGGACAAAGAGATTGGAGTGATAGAAACTCTCAGTGCTCCTTGTATTGAATGCTTCTCCTTTCTGAACACATATGAGGTGATGTTTTTTCAGTTCTGTGCAGGAAATGGAATCAGGTGAATAGTTCTAATCCTGGGATGTGAAGGCAGTTCGTGGGGTGAGGCATTTAAGAGCCAGTCCAGGTGGCGCTAGTGGTAAAGAATCTGCCTGCCAATGCAGAAGACCAAAGAGATGCAGGTTTGATCCCTGGGTTTGGAAGATCCCCTGGAGGAGGGCATGGCAACCCACTCCAGTATTCTTGCCTGAAGAATCCCATGGACAAGGGAACCTGGCAGGCTACAGTCCATAGGGTTGTTTAGAGTTGGACATGGCTGAAGCGACTTAGCACAGCATACACTGCTCCCAAACACTGCCCAGACCAAGGGCAGCCAGAGAACTACCTATATCTGAAAATTCTCTTGAATATACACTCTTGGGTTCACTCCTCTATTTGTCCTATTAATTTTATTTATTTCCATATTTTTTGTCTATGTCCCTAACACCTCACAAATTTCTCTTCAGATAGAGCTGTACTATTCCTCCCCTGCAAGATAGAACTAATTGGAAAACACGGCCTCTCTTATTCATTTACGCTTGATTTTTCTCATTACAATGCTATTATTATGAGGTTTGTTTCTGTTGCCAGAGAAAATGTTAGTTTAGCTCAGTCTTTACCTCTCCTTGGCCAGAATCCTTCTGGCATTTTGTTAATTTGTTATTTTAAAGTTAAAAACATGTGAGTCATTCTGTAGCTGTAACTTTTTCTGTTTATTCTTATTCTCTCTCCTCAAGGTAGGGTTGTCTTGTAGTTTCTCCTGAATTTGTTAATTTAATTGATGTTCCCCTTCTCTTGCATCCAGGTTTTCTTCCATATTTCTCCTCTGATCAACACTTGTCACTAGTCTGTAAGCTATATGGGTGATGGGACATTTGAGATGAATGTGGACTATCTAGTATTACTTATTCAAGTGAACAAGAAATTAAAATATTGCCCCAAACCAAGCATGGGCATAAAATACCATGGGAGTGGTAAGGGAACTATAAATAATTTGGTACTGAGCAAGCAAACATAAAGGCAGAGATTTCTTGATGTCTCATTTTTGGGTGTTGGGGCTAGTCTTGTTAAGCGTTGGTTAAGTTATAAGTTAGATTTGGATCCAAAGAGTTTTGAAGAGTTGGTACATGACGTTCATGTCCAAAGCAAAGATTCCAAGAACTATCTAAGCCAAAGATGGTTAGAAAAAAAAATCAAGATTCACCAGAAAGATGAACTATAAACACCAAACTTGAAAGGCCATAGTGGGACCCAGGTCTACATCCCAGAGCCAAAAATGAAGAGTCAGGAGAAAATGGCATTGGAGCAAAGTCAAGTGCAGATCGATTAAGGGGCTGAGGTCCAGAGAGAGACCTCTAAAACCTAGTGGGTTAATATTGTTTGTCTTCATAAACTGATGGGCTCAGAAAATGGGCTCACCATTTATACTGGCACCATAAATGGTGGCATTAGGTTGTTTTACAGGCCAAGGGCAGGGCACACATATGGGAGGCAAGGTTGGAAAGTGAGCTCCAGATGCCATCATGGAGGACGGGCTGAGGGATTTATAACTTACAGGCCATACAGAGTCACAGATGATTTTAAACAGGACTGATGAATGGTGAGATTTGCATGGCTGGGGGCCTTCAGGCAGCAGCATGGAGACTGGACTGATGGCGAATGAAAAAACAGGCTGCCAGATCCCTGGTTGAGGGGCTGTTGTTCAGGTGAGAGGAGAGGAAGCAGACTAGGGAAGCATAGGACAGTGAGCGTAGGACATTTCCTTAAGGGTGGGTGAAGTTAGAGAGATGGTGGAGTGCAAAGGGGGCTGAAGGCCAGTCCTCCGGTTTCAGGTTAAAGATGTGGAATTGAACGCCTGCAGGGAAGATGGGTGATGGCATCCTGAGCCTCGGTCTTGAATGGCCGAGGAGGCTCTGGGTCCAGACAGATGTAGATGGGAACAGATAGAGTTATAGATTATTTATTAGGTGTTGGGTCCAAAGATTGAGAGTATCCACCTTCACGTTTTCCTGATGGAGTAAGAGACATGGTTCAAAGCAGAGGTCAGCCAACTTTTTCTGAAAGGCCAGGTGACCAGTGGTTCAGACTTTGCAGGCCCTGTGGTCTCTGCCACAGCTGCTTAGCCCTGCCATTCTAGTGGGAAAGCAGCCCCAGATGTTACCCTGCACGAGTTCTGCGTTCCAGCAAAACTTTATTTACAAAAGAGGAGGTGGGCTGGATTTGGTCTGTGAGCCAAAGTTTGCCGACCGTTGTACTAGAAGGTTGAGGCTTGAAGTGAATGTTACAAGGGTCGGGACAGTCTTTGTGGGAAATGAGAGCGTGAGTGTTGGTCAGTGGCGAGGGACAGCATCCAGCTGGGGCTGACGGTCCCGCTGACACGCACGAGGATGCGTGCGTTGGTTGTGGTCCTGCGAGCCTCCAGCCATTCTTTGCTAACTTCCTCCTTTGTGAGCCCAGAGCCTTGCTGACATTTCTGGTGGATTACAGGTGTCCCTCCCCTGAGACTGTGGACGCTTTGAGGGCCAGGTTCTTACCTCACGTCTTTTTGTAATCACTTGATTTCCCTCAGTTTTTAGCTAATCGCCTTGTAGTGAGAAGCATCTGGTCCTTGCCTCACTGCGACACAGGGCAAACCCTTTTCCAGACCTGAGCCGCAGCTGCCAGGCTCATCTCACTTCATGCTGGGCCCACCCAGCCCCGTCTCACCCTTTGAGGACTGGTGACTAATGCGGTGACTCTTAGCTGGTCAGAGAGGCTGAAGTCATGCAGCCATCACGGCTCCATACACACGCATCCACTGTTGTATCTGTTTTTCTCTCCCCACCCCCATCTTCCTGTCTTTGGAACAAAAAATTTCTCTGACTTCACACGGCCAACACAGCTGTCCAACTGGCTGCAAACACAGAAGTGAATGAAGTCAGTGAAAGGATGAGTCACTGCACAACAGTGTCATTTACACTCGCCCCCGAGCCCCCCTTCCTTCCCCCTCCCACCCGGGACTGGGATTTACTGGTCAGGAAGGTGCCCTCTGCCACATCTCCAAGGGCAGTGTGCAAGGAAGAGACTTTCAGGGGAGGAAGTCATTCCCTTGACTGAGTGGCTTAGTGATGCTTAAATGTTTTCTAGAAAAAGGACACCCAACGTCAATTCACAGCTCAGATCCATACCATTGAGTTACAGCTTCACAGTATTTCCTGAGTCGTGGCACAGAGCGAACCTATAACCAGGAAGGCTTGCAGGAGCCAATGGTAATCTTACTCTCTGCTGCTGTTGTCTGTATTAATTCATGAAACCTCAAGAAAATAAGCATCCTAGCCGGGCAGAAGGTGCTGCCTGATCATCTGGATTAAGGTTGTTAGTTTTTATCATCATCAGTTGTTTTATTGGGAGTCCATGTTGCCATGGATTATCTAAAAATAGATAGCTAATGAGAACCTACAGTATAGCACAGGGAACTCCATTTGATGCTCTGTGGTCACTTAAATGGGAAGGCATCCAAGGAATAGGGGATATATTAACATGCATACATATGGCTGATTCACTTTGCTGTACAGCAGAAATGAATACAATGTTGGAAAGCAACAACAAAAAGCTATGCTGAGTAATAATATCAATGATATTATTAATTAGCAGTTAATTTTCTCACTGTGATTTCTGTCTTTCGATTATGAATTTTCCTATCTTAAGGTGATGCTGTTCAGAAAGTGAGAAACGTTGGTTGAAGTTTGTCTTAGTTCTCACCTTGACTGTTTCCTGCTTTTCATTGCCTTCAGTCAACCAGCTGTAATTGTCCTTGTATCTCCCTCTTTCAAAGATCTCTTTCCTCCTCCTTGTAATGGGTCTCCCCAGGAGTCTCGGATTGAGGAGGAGGGGAGAGAGAGAGAGAGAGAGAGAGAGAGAGAGAGAGAGAGGGCAGGACTGAAGCTAGAGGAGCAGCTGCTGGCCCATCCGCCTGCCAAGGCTTGGCAGCAGGTTCCTGGGGAAGCACTGGGCACCTGGTTCACACAGGACCAGCACAGCTGGTCCAGCTTTTGACTGGCAGAGCGTGGCTTCCTTCGTCACTGAAGTGACTGGCCCTGTGATCTTGCTACAGCCTGCTGAAACCGAGAGGGACACAGTGAAAGGGGTACACCTCGGTGCAGCAGGTGCAAGTCACGTTTCACTAATGAACAATGGGCACTTTGCACACAGGGCGGCTTTGATCTGAGAACTAAAAAGCCCTTCTGTTGGACAGGATGTTGGCCGAGGCAGGCAGCAGTAAGAAGCGTCAGGAAGGATCCTTTTTCTAAGAAAGTCAGTGTAAGAACAGCCATCAAATCATACTTGCAGAGTCAAACACTCCCATTCTTAGAGATCTCCTTGGGATAAAGCAGCGCATTTGTGGAATTCTTTTAGTTCATTCTCTATCTGGACCATCCCCAAATGAATAAAACATATCTTCTATATTAAACTTAAATCTGTCTTCTACCCATTAGTTTCAGTTCTGCCTTATGGGCTTGTATACAAAACAATTCCATTTGAGGAAGAGAGCATCCACGTGAGAGTCTTCCCGTATATTTGAAGAGCACACTTTGGTCTTCTGTGCTTGCCTGCTCTGTTGCTCAGTTGTGTCCAACTCTTTGTGACCCCATGAGCGGTAGCCCGCCGGGCTCCTCTCTCCATGGGATTCTCCAGGCAAGAATACTGGAGTGGGTTGCCATGCCCTTCCTCCCGGGGATCT
Source organism: Antilocapra americana (assembly GCA_007570785.1). Classification (NCBI taxonomy): domain Eukaryota; kingdom Metazoa; phylum Chordata; class Mammalia; order Artiodactyla; family Antilocapridae; genus Antilocapra; species Antilocapra americana. The sequence continues at coordinate 9,037,892 of ML664180.1, read as the reverse complement.
TCCTGACCCAGAGACTGAACCCATGTCTCCTGCATTACAGGTAGCTTCTTTACCCACTGAGTCACCTGTAAAGCCCCTTAGGTCTTCCAGAAAGTGTTAACAGGGCATTTTTAACTAAATAAAAATAAATTTATAAATAATAAATAAGATAAACTGCTATCTTCATGTACTAAACGGTGCATTCCTCCTGTGCAGTGACTTCAAAGGCTCTATGCAAATTTCTTATGTCTCCCTCTAAACAGGCAGCAGAATTGTGCTGACTGTTTAGAGGAAGAGATAAGAATGGAAAAGACCTTAGGGCTCATCTTTTCTAAGCTCTTATTTGGCAGAGTGGGAAATGGAGGCTCAGGGAGGTGAAGTCACACAGTAGTTCAGAGCTGAGATGAGAACCCAAGCCAGAACAGGGCCTGTGCCTTTATTATGGCTGGCTGAAATACAACGTCATTATCAGGAAACACGTGATATAGAAGTGGTAACGGACAAGACAAGTGAAATTTGTTGAAGGGGAATAAGAGGGGAAGTTGAGTATCGAGGTTTGTGTGTTTGTGTGTGTGGGGTGGGGAGGGAGAAAGGGAGACGGAGAGGGAGAGAATATGAATCGACTTGAAGAAATTCCTCCCCCCTGCTCGCCCCCTCGCCTTAAGAACAGATTTCTAGGCTGAGGATGCATTGCAGTCGCCTCCCCTCACGTCTGCCCCCTGAAGTACCTGCAGTTCTCTTTCTACCACTATCAGGAAATCATTGCCCTCCAATGGCCTGCCATCTGTAGAGTCTTCATTTTTGCTAAGGGGTTTCCAGAGTACTCTACTCCCCAGCAACCTTCTTTTTCCAAATAAATTATGTTTGAATCAGCAGATTGGGTTTTCCTTTTCTTGTTGTTGGAATTTGTTATTTTGAATGCAGTTGGCATTTGTTTCCATTAAAAAAAAAGTTTTGGAGACTCTATCCTTCCCTTTGCTATTTTTAACACTTGAAAATACATAGTTGAGTCGATAGAGATGGCCCAGTTTTGCTGCTCTTCATTCAAAATCTTCATGGTGGATTCTGGCCCTTCAAATCTGAAATGTTCTTGCTTTTGGCCTATTGGTGGTCACAAGCATTGACGAATTGCTGATTATTCTTCTTAAGATTTTCTCAGAAAGGTTGGGAGGAATATGAGTTGGTGTTTAGATGTGTCTGCAGATTTCACTGTGCTTCCTCTTAAAATTTCCATTTTACATTTCCTCTTCTGTTAAACATTTCCTTTTGCCTATGTCTTAAAATGTTTTATCTCTTTCATAATTTTTTTTACTTAATTTCTCTTTGCTATGGTTGGAAAATTTGCACTGCGTCTTCATTCTTTAGCCTGATGTTTTGCAATTTGTATTTTTTAATTGTTTTGCAATTTGTGTTTTGACTTTTGATGTAACCCCAGATTGCATAGATGCCTGTTCTTATCCTCAGGATGTAGCTTTATAAACTATTTAACTTTGCTTATTTACTCATTTATTCTTCATTTTCATCTGAGAATTTTCAGGTTTGGGTGTATGAGCAGGTGGTAGTCCTCCAAAGACTTTCTCTTCCATTTTTGACTCACTGGTCAGTTTCTTCCTTCAACATAGCTCAGGTCTCCCTGCCAGAAAGTGTGGGGACAATTGGAGAAGAATCCTGAAATCCATCACATGGTGAAAACAAAATTCAAGGAAGAACATATTTAATTTTTGTGGTGAAGTAGAGAGCAGGTGGAGAGAGGAAGGTCTTTTTTGCTCACCCATTGAGGTCTAGTCTCATTTTGCACACAAGATTGTTCTCAGCCTGTAGGCTTTGGAATATTTCCTTAGAATTCCTGAAGCATTTATTGTCTGTGTCTCTTCTCTGTTAATTGGAATGGGATCTTTATTCTATCTCCAATCAGCTTGAAATCCCTTCAAAAGTAAAGACTATCTCCCATCTCCCTGGCCTCTAGTACAGCAGAGTCTAGAACATAATTGGCTGTCAGTATATATTTGCTGAACAACTAGGTAAGTATGTTTTTTTTTTTCTCAATTCCATATATGGTAGGCATTCCGTAACTTTTGTTAACAGTTACTAATAACATATTTAAAAATCACTACCCAAACAACCCAATCAAAAAATGAGCAGAAGACCTACACAGACATACCTCCAAAGAAGAAATACAGATGGCCAACAAATACCTGAAAAGATGCTCAGCATCGCTCATTATTAGATAAATGCAAATCAAAACTACAATGGAGTTAATTAACTTCTCACCTCACACTGGTCAGAAGGGTCATCATCAAAAAATCTGCAAAGAATAAAAGCTGGAGAGGATGTGGAGAAAAGAGAACCCTTTCGCTCTGTTGGTGGGAATGCAATTGATAAGCCACTGTGAAGTATAGTGGTGGTTTAGTCACTAAGTTGTGCCCGGTTCTTGCGACCCCATGGATTGGAGTCCGCCCAGCTTCTCTGTCCATGGGATCTTTCGGGCAAGAATACTGGAGTGAGTTTCCATTTCCTTCTCCAGGAGATCTTCTGGACCCAGGAATCGAGCCCGGGTCTCCTGCATTGCAGGTGAATTCTTTACTGACTGCGCTATGAGGGAAACCCCTTCTCTCATGGAGAAGTATAGAGATTCCTTTAAAAACTAGGAATAAAACCTGGCAATCCCACTATTGGGCAAATACCCTGAGAAAATCATAATTCAAAGACACTTGTACCCCAGTGTTAACTGCAGCATTCTCTACAGTAGCCAGGGCATGGCAGAAACCTAGATGTCCATAGACAGATGAATGGTAAAGAAGCTGTGGTACATATACACACTGGAATATTGCTCAGCCATTTAAAGGAATGAATTTATTCATTTGAACTGAGGTGGATGAACCTAGACCCTGTTATACAGAGTGAAGTAAGTCAGAACGAGGAAAACAAATTTTATATATTAATGAATATATATGGTATCTAGAAAAATGCTACTTATGAACCTATTTACAGGGCATTAATAGAGGCACAGACATAGAGAATGGACTTGTGGACACAGTGGGGAAAGGAGAGGGTGGGATGAATTGAGACAGTAACATTGAAGTATATACATCACTGTGTGTAAAATAGGTAGCTAGTGGGAAGTTGCTGTATAACACCCTCTGGAGAAGGGAGTGGCAACCCACTCCAGTATTTTTGCCAGGAGACTCTCATGGGCAAAGGAGCCTGGGTGAGCTACAGTCTGTGGAGCTGCAAAGAGTTGGGCACAACCGAGCGACTAACACACAGATAGCCTGGTGCTCTGTGATGACTTGGAGGGATGGGGTGGGGGACAGGGAGGGAGGTTCCAGAGGGAGGGGTATGTGTATGCTTATGGCTGATTCCCACTGTTGTACAGCAGGAACCAACAGAGCACTGTAAAGCGACCATCCTCCAGTTAAAAATACGTTAAAAAAGAAACACTGGACACTTACAGCTCTACACATTTTTGGTCCATGTGAAACCTATCTGTTTCTCCTTGATTATATCTAATTCTTGATTTAATCCTTTGGAAATAAATATTAAAAATCTGGGATTGTTCAGGTTTTGTATCAATATTCTCTTTTTCTGAGAATGGGGCTATAACGATAGTTAACACAGTCAGTATGTATGTGTGTTTTTAGTCATGTCTGACTCTTTGCAACCCCATGGACGACAGGCTCCTCTGTCCACAGGATTCTCCAGGCAAGAATACTGGAGTGGGTTGCCATTTCCTCCTCTAGGGGATCTTCCCAACCCAGGGATCGAACCCATGTCTCCTGTGTCTCCAGCCTTGGCAGCAGTTCTGTACCACTGAGCCACCTGGGAAACCCTGTTAACACATTAGTTATGCATTTGCTAACTAACAAAGGATGAGTATTGGCTATGAGACTGTGAAGGAGAAAGGCGGGAAGTCATCTGTTAATTTAATCTGAGCAGAGTCATTTCACCCCTCACCTCGGTCCTCTACATGGATCAGTAAACAAAGCAGCTCACAGCTGGGTCTTTATTTTACTTCATTCTGTGTTGATCCAAGAAAGGTAGTGCTTTATTTCCTATCTTGATGGCAGATAGTTCAGGCTAACCCAGTATTATCCTTGGCATTATAATGATTACCTGAATATAAAATCATAATTAGTTGAATACTTTAACGAAGGCTCCCAAGAAATAATTATGTGTTGCAAGGTAAAATCCAGGGGACAAAATTCAGTTCTTCTGAGCAGTTCTGTTGAAAAGGTAATACTGTCCTGTGTGGAAGATGGTGGCGTAACAATTCTTCTTGTCTCTCAGCATACTTGTCCTTCCTCAATTAAGTATTTCTTTGATCAAAATCTGTCATCTTGGATCACCTGAAAATTAAATTGCAAATTATGTCAATAAAAATATCTGCAGAATTTGAGGTTGTAAAAACAATAGAGAAAGAATGAACCAATAGATTGAGTCCCTGGCACATTGTGGATGATCCAAGCTATGAGCTTTATAAATGAATATGGATGCTGACCACACCGAGAATAAAAACAAAGGCAACAGTGTGGGAATGTGCTCGCAGACCCAGTTTGTACCTCCATGGTAGAAAGGAATAAAAGTGACAAAATGCAGGAAATAACCTCCAGTTGATGCAGTCTTTCCTTCTGAAACTCAGAGAGGACCTTCCAGGACACCACAGAGCAAACTGGGCTTGATAAGAACTTTAAGTGGGGAGTGGTCATGGCTGAAGCTGAATAAATGACGCATTGGCATCAAAACCTTGTTCATGCTTTTTGATCAAGCCTTTTTGGTTTTTAAATATGTATTTGGCTGCCAGGTCTTAGTTGTAGCATGTGGGCTTAGCTGCCCTGTGGCCTGTGAGATCTTAGTTCTCTGATCAGGGATCAAACCTGCATCTCCTTAGTTGGAAGGTGAATACTTAACCACTGGACCACCAGGGGAGTCCCTTGATGAAGTTTTCACTCTTCCCTATACCAAGTGTTTTTTACCGTTAAGGTGTAGGAAAGTAATTTTTTCAGGAAAAAGAGTGTTGAAATGAAAACATTAAGGATCCTCTCGATTTTCTCATTGTTTAATTGTGCTCACACATTGCACCTAGGGTTTTTTTGGTGGTGAAGGAGTTTATTTCTCTAATTAAGTCGTTTAAATGATCAAGTGAAAATCAAACTTTTTTTTCCTTTTCTAGGAAAGCAATGAACTCCTTATTCCATTTTTTTGTTTGTTTGATTAGAGGAAGATGCTCTTATTATCTGTCATCTACTGGGTGTGTTCACTCAAAGTCAATCTACATCACTAAATAACAAGCATCTTCATTGTAATTGTAGAGGACTAGATAGAAAAATTGAGTCTTGACCTTATGCCCTAAGGACCAATAATGTTGCAGCCAATTTAGAGAGAGTTCCGGAGTCAAAGATTCCCCATTTAAAACGCCCACATCCTGTATTTGCTGTTTGACTCAAGGAACTCAAACTGATGCTCTGTGACAACCTAGAGAAGTGGGATGGGGTGGGAGGTTCAGAGGGGAAGGGGAAGTATGTATACCTATGGCTGATTCATGTTGATTGATATATGGCAGAAACGAGCACAATATCGTAAAGCAATTATCCTTCAATTAAAACTAAATTAAAAAAATCCAGTGATAAACCATAATGGAAAAGAATATAAAAAAGAATAAATATGTGTGTGTGCCTCTGTGTGTGTGTAACTGAATCACTTAGCTGTACAGCAGAAAGTACCACAACATTGTAAATCAACTATACTTCAAAAAAAAAAAAAATGCTCACATCCTATTCTTTAGAGTTCAGCTCGGTATGATTAGCTGAGTACTCCTGCTATGTCTCCAGAGACAGAGACAAGGCTCTCAAGCAGCATTTGTCCTAATTGCCTTGTTTGTGTTAATGTCCCCAGAACTTTAATTTCACTTGTTTGGAAAGGGTCCTTTTTCTTTGTTCTACCTCTTGCTCGCGGAACGATTTGAACTTCTGTTGCACGTGGGTTCTTTTCTGGGTCTGGCCTTGCACTTCAGCTTTGCTGTTGGGTATTTTCAATCGTGGTTACAGAGCACCATAAAAATTGATTGAAAAATTTAGCCTGGCTATAAAATTACTTTTAATTCTCACATTCCAGCATTCTGTTTCAAGTGTGGTGATGTTCCCTGTGTCTGCCTGGAGCAATCTCCTCTCCATGTCTTTTCTCTGTGGTTCGCTCTACTTGAAGGTCTTCTTCCAGCTCATCTTCTTTAAAATTTTAATGATTCTTCAGTGTTCAGCTAGTAGCTCCCCCTCTCTATGAAATCCTTCTGGAACCTTGCAGCCTTTTCACTACGCCTCATGGCCATTGCCAAATTATTTACCCTTATTGGGCCTTGGTGTTTATCTCCCAGTATTCCTAGGCTATAAGCATCTTACGAGGCAGGACTTTGCTCCGTTGATCGTTTTCAACCAAAAGCTCTCCAAGAGTTGTTAACTCAAAAAGTTTCACTGATGGAAGACGCAAATATACTTTGGAATAAAATGATTGGTTTACTAGACTAAATGTTTTCCCCTATTTTTCAATTGGATTTTGAAATCATATAGAAACAACTAGCAGTATAATGCAAAATAGTATCTCCCTCTTCCCAGGACATGCTGTGTAAACCTGTCAAAATTGTGACTATAAAGAAGCACAAGTGTGTTTGTAGGTGTATGCCTGTCCTTGGTGGGAAACCTAAGTCCAAGTTTTGGCAAACTGATTTAAAAAATAACAATAACCTAGGAGTGTGTGTGTGGCCTATTATTATATGCAAAGTATTTTTGTGTCCTGGGAGAGGTCGTCTTGGTGTTCCCTGGAATCTGACACATACATCACACCTCTCAGCTTGGCTTTGGTTCAGATTCCCTAGAATCACAGCCCTGGGCTTCCCTCTCAGCTTAGTCGGTAAAGAATCCACCTGCAATGCAGCAGACCAGGGTTCGGTTCCTGGGTCAGGTAGATGCCCTGGAGAAGGAAATGGCAACCTACTCCAGTATTCTTGCCTGGAGAATCCCATGGACAGAGAAGCCTGGTGGGTTACAGTCCAGGGGGTTGCAAGAGTTGGACACGACTTAATGACTAAAACCACCACCATAAAACCTCCATACAGCCCTGCCCCTTGGGTAATGACTCACCACCACTGTTCACTCTTGTTAGATCTTCTGGCACCAGTACCTGTATTGTGACTATTTTTTCATCTCTAAAGAATACATGGTCGCATCAGAGAATAACTTTCTCCAACTGCTTTCCCCTCAGTGCTCATTCCAAAGTGTTTTTATAGCTGGAGAAAATGGTTCCACACTCTCAGAATTAAATTTAATTGGTGTCTCATGAAACTTTCAATGAAATTCTGCTTTTACTCTTTGGGAAATAAGAATCTTTCTGGTGCAAACTCTTCCATTTGATTTGTAAAACTTCAGTAGGCGACTTAGATATAAAGAAACACATTCTATTCAGAAAATCCACCCACTGCACATAACAAAGTTATTTATAACGAGAAGATTCAAAGAAACAAGGCACAAACCCTGCCTTCAAGGAATTCAAGGCATCAATGGATATTAAAAAATTAAAGTATGTATTGAATCAAAAGGAGTATAATTTTGATATTATAAAGAAAATGCAAAATGAAGCAGTCATCCCAGAAGAATGTTATCGAGATTAGTGAGATCACGTGATAAGCAAATCTGGAGATACCTTGATGAATATTTCTCTTGTGTGGGGATATCACTAGTAGTTGGGCTTCCCTGGTGGCTCAGACAGTGAAGAATCTGCCTGCAATGTGGGAGATCTGGGTTCAGCCCCTGGGTCGGGAAGATCCCCTGGAGGAGGGCATGGCAACCCACTCCAGTATTCTTGCCTGGAAAATCCCCATGGACAGAGGAGCCTGGTGGGCTATAGTTCATGGGGTCACGATTGAACGACTATGCACAGCACACAGCACCCATCAATAGTAGTTACATCGTAGGTTTATTGTTTGAAATAAATGAGTTAATAGAGATGAGGCATTTGGAATGCCGGCTGGCCCAGGTTAAGCGGTCAGTATGGTAGTTATTTTCAATGACCATTTCTCATCTCTCTGAGCTATTTCAAACCTCTCTACAGATAGTTGCTATATTGCCACATTTCCCAAGCAGGGAGAAATACCTGGTTAATAGTCATTCCAAGGACATGAAGTATGCTACAAAGGAGGATTATTGCCACCGACAGCTGTAGAGCTGTCACAAGCAAAAATGAAAATTCTTAAGGCTTCATTATATGCTCACAATCTAAAGGAAGAGAAGTTTATCAAACATGTATTTTTCACACAACAAATGTCTGATGGGTTTGTCAGAGACTCACATATATTAAGCAAATCTTGGATGATAAACACTGAAGCTGAGCTGTTAATTCCCACATCTCTGTATAAACTGTCATCTAACTTTGTGCCAAAATGAATAACAGAAGCTGAGTTTTCTGGATGACCAAAATCAGACCTAGGGAGCAAAGGAATGAACTGAGCGTGTTAATTTATTGCTATGTCAACAAAATAAAACAAATCGATCCCTTGTTTGTTGTTTTGTTGGCGATAGATAGTGGAGGTTCAGCCACCCCACTCAGTTCATTTTTAGTTACACTGCGTGGTCAAGTTGTTACAGTGGGCAGAGCCTAACTGTGTGACCTTGAACCAGTTATTATCAGCACTGGGCACCAGTTCTACCCTCTCAAATTGGAGTGTATCTCTACTGGTCCTTCCTGAAGCAAAAGATTGTGGCTCTAGAAGATAGAATTACCTATGGGGATACTGTAGAAAATGGTTTACCACTCATTTGAAAATTTCTATTTAAAGGAATAGTTTAAAGTATGTGTAACAAAGTGCAGAGCATTGCTCAATGTTGATTTGTCAAAAGATTACAATTTAGCTCTTGAAATAAACGTTTCCCAAAATAACAGTATTTGGGAAACTTAGAGCTCTGTTTTAGTCCTTTCACAGGAACTAAGAGGTCTTTCACAGGAGGAAGGCAGAATACTGAGCAACAGAAGAAACAAGAAGTCCTCAGTCTCCATTGCTCTGCCTGGGGACCCACTGGACTATTATTAGCATGGGACACAAAATAGATTTGGTAAACATTGGAGGAGTCTTGCCAAGCAGCAGTCTCAAAGACATATGGTCTTTTGTAACTGCCATGATCAGGATAAACAAGCAAGACGTTTTAATTAAGAAGGCTTTGTAAGGCAACTTGTTCTATAACTTAGCACTGGGGTTCTGAAACAGTCAAAACTTTGGGGGTTGGGTAACCCTAGTCCTGCCTCCATACAGACCGAAACAGGGAGCCGCAATCTCTGCTTTGACCACTAGAGGGAGGCCGACTACGCGGAATTACTCAGCTAAGCGGGCGGGTTCTCCAGCCCACACGGTCTCACTTGCCTCCTCAAGCTGATCTTGGCAACAAATCGATCGATCATAGAGCCTGATTTTCTTTGGCTTTTTGGGAGAGTGGAAACGTAGGGGGATGTGTTTTATCGGTGCGTATCAGCTCCATCTTTCTTATTCAGTGGGGTTATGGTATGGATATTATTTTCTTGTTTTTGCAAACGTCACTAATAAGCTTAGTACCGATCTGGCTGGATGATGGAGAGAGAAAGTGGTCCTCCTAATCTGCCCTGCATTGTGCGTGGATTTTCCTTTTTAAGATGATCTCTTTTGAATTAGAGAATCGATTAAAATGATTTCATGGGTAGATGTTGGGCTAGAAGAACTTCGATAATGCTCCCAACCCTACCGTTCTGTGATTCTGTGTCTCCTCAACTGGAGCGTTAACTTCTTAAGGGTGAGGAACTGTGACTTAGACACAGCATCTGCTACCAAGGATGACCCCTTAACAGATGCTACTATAACAGTTCATGATTAAAGTAGTTGATAAAACTGGCTTGTTTATATGATTATTTTCCATCTAGGAGCACCTTAAAGAATGGGACATAGTTTTGACTCTCAAGGAATGTAACTGTATCTCCTTGATATAGATTTTAAAAAACCTGTTGAAGCTAGGATGGTAATAGTTAAACAAAAGGGTCAGAAATACTATTCCTTTTGTCCCCATTGTAACCAGCTTCCCCAACATTCATACAAAATCTAAACGTGTCATAGGTACACATATTCCACATAACACACAGAGACACATTCGGATTCTAAGGCAAAAGTCTTTACCAAATGGCAATATACTAGACAACAAGCAATTGTGTAAAGTTATCCTCATAAAGCTATAGTAAGCAGTACAATACATTTTAAAAAGGAATGCTTTATGATTCACTAGTGAGAGCAGTATTTACAGGTCTTTTTAACATCATGCAATTACAGCATAAAATGTAGAAAAAAACCTTAAAGATGATAATGATATTAGAAATCATTCTTCCTCTTTTTGTGTTGTTTTTAGACAAAGGGAAAAATGATACTGGGGAATCACACAAGTGGTTCTTGCTGACTGGAACCAGAACTTGGGTCTCTTGGCTCCAAGCCCATTCTGTTATATCCGGCAGTAGAAATACCAGTGCAAGCTGTCCCTAGCATTTAGAAGTTGGTATTTCTACCAGATTGTGAAGCCAAACTGTGTAAAGACTTAGAATCTGGAAAGAAAGCTCAGTTGGAAAATATTCCTAAGCGAAAAATGAACCAAGTCACAAAAAGTAAGGCTTTCATAGAGTAATTTTAATAGGAAACAAAAACGCCTAAAAATAAACTATGGAATGAGAAGACTTAGTTGTTACTCATTTAGAACTATTAGTAACAAAGATACAGACATTAAATAAATACATGTTTTATATCCTGCTTTGGATTGAGTCACAGAAGGAACTATGAATGAGGACATAAAGAGAGAATGGAGACTGCTTTGTGCTTAATTTGACACTGCCCCTTTAATATAAAGAATGCAAAAATATCAAAACCTACCATAATTATCTTAATACTAATAATAGAGTTGCCGGCTCTGTTTGGTGAGGCTACAAATTCAATTAATTCCAATGCTGGTTCCAATAAGCTCTTTGTGAGTCTAAAGAGATTATTAACACGGCAAAACTTGAAAGATTGAATCACAATAACAATTTCTTGCAAGATTTTTGAAGCTTTGAGCAGGTTTGCTTTCATGAAAGTAACAATCCATTAACCTGATGCAGTAGAAAGAGCACGCTGGGAAGAAAGGGAGGGAGGGAGTAGCATGCCTCACTCTTGTTTACACACCAAGTCAAAAGTCAATGCCCATGTCAATGTCAAGTTTGTTCCCCCGACCCCAAGGCTGAACAAGATCGAAAAAGGCAGTGGCCTCTTTTGGGTCCATGTGTGCGACTGTAGATTAACTGGCTCAATCCGTCTGTACACATGGGCACCAAAGTTGGGCAGAAGGGTTGAATTGGCCCACAGAGCTCTGGTGGCAACAGTGAGGAGTGGTTCCATACGCTGGCACTAAAGAGAAGAGTGAGAATTATTATTCAACAAGGCCCTCCAAAAAAAAAGAATAGCAGCAAAGTCTCTACTGGTTTATTAATTGATTAATTTAGGTCTAAATATTATAGGTATCACGGCCTGAGACTCCCGCTTAGTTAGAATCTGTACAGCCTTCAAGCCGGGGATAGGTAGAGGCAAGTCTCATCCTTAGCCTGAGTCTTTCTACCTTTAAAAAAGCCTTTTAGATGTTTTTCCCCCTGTATTAAATGATTTGCTGCTTCTATTTCACAAGAAGCTATAGGGACCAACACTTTTCCGGTGTTCTGTTACATGGTGTAAGAGTTGTACCATCCTTGTAAAAATGCATGCGGCAGGTCATACAGTCCTGCTTGCCTCTCTCAGCTGTTGAAGATGTTTGTGTATCACAGCACGCTAGGCTGGGACAGGTTCCTTCTTGTATGAGTCTGAGCTGTTTCTTCAGCCACCCGGTCCCAAGGACAGGGCTTACGCCAGCCTTCACCCCGGCTGATTGATCACGTAGTGCAGGGTGGCTGGCCGAGTCTCTCTTTGCTGGACGTGATAACTGCTGAGGCTTCCCCACCAGGACTGCCCGTTTGCCACACGTCCATTAGCTGATCTGAGGCTCAGAGCCAGGTGCAGCCTGTGACATTTTGCTGTAGGGTGACTGCAGGTCCTGCTCTGCCAGCAACCCAGGAGGACTTTGTTCTGCTGTGTAGACGCCTGGGGCTGCTAGCTCGACACCCTGGGAAGGGCTGGTCATTTCCTCCCCTAGTTGGGACAGGATGGCAGAGCCTGCAGGCAGAGAGCTATTAGCTTGACCATTTGTTAAATACAATCAAGCCCTTTCTTTGTGGTCTTTTCCTGTTTCTCTTCCCCAGGACTCATTTCTGTATCTATCAGGGATTAAAGTGGTGCCTTAGGCACTTCAAAGTCTAAAAGAAAGTGGGGCTGGGGAGGGCTGCCCCACCCTCCACTCTGCCCGGGACTTGTGGGTTCACAGGCCTCACTCCCTGAGTCTGGCTTTCTTCCTGGAGTGCAGTATTCACAGGATTGGGTGGATTGGCTTGAGGGAATGGGGAAGCTTTTTTTTTTTTTTTTTTTTAAATTGTCCTTATTTTGAGTCATTGGCCAGAGCATGCGATTTAAAAATACCCTCTATCCCTAGTAACATGAAATTGTTCATTATGGTAAGTTTGGCTAACCATGAGGAGAGAAAATGGAAGTGGGGGTAGTAAGAAGACTGAGTCTTAGGTCTTGAGCAGTGCAGGTAGACCAGATGGTCTTCCAGGCAGTGGGGCTTCTCCTGGCTTGCCTTAGCATAGTCAGATGTTAGCACTGCATTTCTTTTCTCGCTCTTGGAATCGGAGAAGTGAGAGGGCTGATTTCTCTCATTGCCAGGTGAGTCCTCTGTTTTTGTCAGGAGACATATGTGGGAGTATTTTTGGAATCTCCTGCTTATTATTGTTGTTTCAAGACCCTAAAAGGAGAAGAGAGGAGAAATAAGAAATCAAAACCAGTGACTCTGGGCATCCCTAGAGGGAGCCTTCCTCTGTACAGATGTCCCATGAACAGTGCCACCTAGAAGGTGATCTTCTCCAGATCCTGACTTTGGCAGGTCCTGAGGTTGAGGGGATGCCAGGACTATGACTATCAGGTATTAGATGTGTCCTCTGGGCTAGAAGAAACTATAATACTATGTGAGTAGTCAAGAGGGAGAGAATTGAAGCAAAAAGGAAATCAACCCTGAACATTCATCGGAAGGACTGATGCTGAAGCCGAAACTCTGCTTTGGCCACCTGATGCCAAAAGCCAACTCATTGGAATAGACTCTGATGCTGGGAAAGATTGAGGGCAGGAGGAGAAGGAGATGGCAGAGGACGAGATGGTTGGATGGCATCATTGACTCGATGGACATGAGTCTGAGCAAACTCCAGGAGACAGTGAAGGACAGGGAAGCCTGGTGTGCTGCAGTCCATGGGGTCAAAAAGAGTTGAACACAGCTTATTACTCAACAACAACAACAACAACAATCTCTGAAACCCACCTTCAACCAGAGGGTCACTGAGAATGACTGACACCCCAGCACCTTTCCACCAGGTCTTGAGCTGAGGCTGCTCACAGTGAACCAGGCAAATAAATAGCATTGGCTTGGGGTAGAAGAGAATTTTGTCCACTTGGTCGCAGCCTAACTTATTGACCCCAGTGGCTGGAAGGACAGGGTAGGAGCTGGGAGAGAGCAAGAATACCAAGGAGGAAAGGATGCCAAGGAGATGTTTCTGGCGATGGAGCAGCTGGCATCCTGCTGTCACTGAGATTGGCCGGCCCAGGAGGATCCTAATTATGGCACAACTGTTGCCTCCATAATCACTGTGACAGGAGCTGTGTGGGCCAGAAGGAGATGTGAGATGGAACTGGTTAATACTGAAGAGGATGTTGGAATCACCACTTCTTGCCCCAGCCTCAAACAGGAGGCTGTTATTGCCAGCTGCCTGGTAAGGTTGAACCAGCTGCTGCCAAGAAAAGGGCCAGCCGCCTCTCTGCCTCATCTCCGGGATGCATCAGCCGCAGCCTGCAGGTCTCTCTCTGCGTCATCTGGCCGGAGGGAGCGGACAGGCCGCCAGGTGGGCCTTTAGGATAGCTGTCTTTATGGGAGGCTGGTGGGAGAGTTTAAATATATGGTGAGGGATTCAGAGAGAACTGGGCTAGAAAATACACCTAGATTAAAAAACAACAAAACAAGAGCCTTCAGTGGAGGGATTTCCTTAGTGGTCCAGTGGTTAAGACTTCTTCTGATGTAGTGGGTGTAGGTTCAATCCCTGGTCAGGGAGCTAAGATTCTGCAAGCCTTGTGGCCAAAAAAACAGGAACAGTGTTGTAACAAATTCAATAAAGACTTTAAAAAATGGTCCATATTAAGAAAAAATCTTTTAAAAAACAATCTTCTGTCGAATTATCCCCAAATCAAAGACGAGAGCTGTGAAATTTATCCTTTAGGGATATTGGTTAGGTGATCTCTTCCATTCAAGTAATCAAGGGAAAATAAAGTAATTTCCCCCTTCCACAGCCCTTGTACTTTATGTAAGAGATTCTGTCCCACCTCCTTCTATGGATAAATGCCCAGGTTTAGGGGTGAACAGTCTCTTAGGCTTCCCAGGTGGCTCAGACAGTAAAGAATTTGCTTGCAATGTAGGAGATGCAGATTTGATCCCTGGATCGGGAAGTCCCATGAAGAAGGGGATGGCAACCCACTCCAGTATTCTTGCCTGGAGAATCCCATGGATAGAGGGGTCTGGAGGGCTGCAGTCAGACAGGACTGAGCAACTAACACCTTCACTTTCAGTGTCCTGGATGGTAGTATGAATACCGTTGAGGCCAACTTTCCAATGAAGTGTGAGAATTTATCTGGGAGTTGCAGTGTGTTTGCAGGGAAATCTAGAAATAAACCAGAGCTGCTAGAACCAAGGTGAGATGGGTATGAGAGTGGGGGAGGAATACATGCCCTGTCTTGATTTGTCCATGTGTTGCCCGGTCCAGGAAAATACCGAGACTAGCCATTTATAGGGGTGTCTCTTGATGCCCAGTATCCCCTGTGAGTCTTTTGTAGAGTTTTCTGCCTTCTGATACTGAGGAATCTCCTGGGAGAAGACAAGGCGTAATGGAGTTGTTGTCAGATTTTATTTCCCTTGGGAGACAGGTGACTGGTTACAACCCAGTGCTAACTTTTAGAGGGTTGATGTTCCATGTTGACCCTTGGAGTGGCTCACTGAGAGAGAAAACTTGGGGTGTCTCAGAATTTAATGGCTTTTTACTCCGCTTTGTTTTGTTATTCCCTTTTATTCAGAACAACATTGGCTTCACTGGCCCTTGGCTCCAATGAAACTGTGCAGTACATAGTCATAGCACTTGCTGTTAGGGCATACCTTTGGATTCCCATGTGTAAAGCCGGTCAGTTCTGTGTAGTGTTTTCAGGATTCATCTCTAGATTATGGGTCCTTTTCAGTTGCTTCACAAGGGAGCAGGACAGCATTGAGAGTGGTAAATTTGGGAGGCTGAGATGCACACATCCAGGTATATTCTATAAAAAGCCACCACAAAATAAACCTGGCTTTGGGGGCACAGACTTTCATCCCCTAGACTCTTCTGTTTATCCCCTCCAAATCCTTTTAGCTTGGTTTATGAGTCTGAATGTGATGCTAATAACTATTCCCCCAAAAAGCTTCTCTCACACGTGCTGTAAGAGATTGATATTCCCCCCTGAACTCTTAGCTGATCCTTTTACAGAGAGCATTTGGGGAAAAAAATATGACTTGAGTCTCTTTTCCATAGTTCTGGGGGTGAAATAGTAGTAAAAGCCCTGGTCTTTGAAGTTACCAGTAACCCTAAGAGAGAATTTAGGATTTTGATTGGATGGTGGAATTGGGATTTGAAAAAGGGTGGAAATAGCAGTTTGAGATACTATCAACACCATAACATTTCCTGTATGTTCCAGCTTTAAAAGTCACAGAGTCATTAGAATGGAGCTATGCTAGAGACACTGGGCTGATTTAACTGGAATATGTTAAACTGTGAGGCAGTTGATTTTTCCCTTAGATGATAAGCCAAACATAAAATATCAGAAAGATGAGAATACCTTGGATGCTGGCATTTTAATGAGTATAGTTTTGGAAACATAATTAGAATCATGCATTTGAGAGGCAAAGATTAATTAGTGGAGTAAATGACATCATATAGACATGTATAGCTTATGGCTGGCTCCGGTGCATCATGAATCGGTTAGTATCTGTTCACACCTGGAAGCACTTATGGCACTTTGAGTAGGCAGAATGGAAACCATGTATCCTGGACAGTCCACTGTTGACATACACCACTGGAAAACATGATGTCTTTCTTCTTCAAGATCTTAGTTCTCTCCATCCCCACCCTTGCAATATATGGTTTCAGTATTGGGTAGCAGGGATGGGGTTGAGTGTAGAGGCGGATGCCTCCCTGTTGCCATCTTCACATGTAGGCTGCTTTGATTCTGGCTCAGTCCTTTGTAACTTCAGTACTCTGTTTCTCATCTAGGCTACAGAAATTTCTTAAGAAGTTACGTGATTCATGCAAAAGAATGAAATTGGTCCCTTACCCAATACCATGTACAAAAATTAACTCAAAATGAATCACAGACCTAACTGTAAGATCCACAGCTGTAAAACTCTTGGAAGAAAACATAGAGCTAAAGTTTTAACTACATTGGGTTTGGCAATGATTTCTTGGATATGATGCAAAAGGCATAGGAAACAAAAGAAAATATAGACAAATTGGCCTTTATGGAAATTAAAATTTTGTGCATCAAAAGACAATGTCAGCAGTGTAAAAAGGCACCCCAAAGAATGGGAAAAAATAATTGCAAATCGTACATCTGATAAGGAATTATTATCCAAAAAAGGAATTATTATCCAGAATATATAAAGAACTTCTGAAACTCAACAACAACAAAACAAACAACCCAAATATATACAATGGAATATTATTCAGCCTGAAAAAAGGAAACTCTGACACATAGGACACCATGGGTGAATCTTGAGGATATTATGCTAAGTGAAGTAAGTTGGTCACTAAAAGTGACTGAACTGAACTGAAAAAACAAATACTGTATGATTAGACATATATGAGGTATTTAGAATAGTCAAAATCATAGTGATGGAAAATAGAATAATGTTTGTGAGGGGCCGGGGGGAGGGAGAAATGGGGAAATTATTGTTTAATGAGTATAGACGTTCAGTTTTACAACATGAAAAGAGTTATGGAGATGGAGGGTGGCAATTGTTGCACAATGTTATGAATGTACTTAATACCCCTGGAATGTACACTTAAAAATAGATAAGATGATAAATTTTATGTTTTAGCTATTTTACTACATTAAAAAAATGGAAAAAAGTTATTGATTATTTACTATGTTGTCCTTTGTACTCTGATTCGCCTTGTCTATGCATTTTAAATATATACACACATTTTTATCATAGTTGGTCAAACAGCTGATTTAATAAGGTGTTAACTTGGATTTTATAAAATCTGAGTGCTGAATAATATGTGAAGTTATGTAAATTAGTAAATACAAATGATTTAATATATAGGCATTATAATTATGTTGACAAATAGAAAATGCTCAATATGTAATAAAAGGTACCAAGATCAGAAGACAAAACTCTATATGGTGGTGATCTCCTGTCTGTAAAAATATGCAGAGAAAATAAACTTACAGGAAATATTGCAAAATGCCAACACATAACTGTTGGCAGTGAGCTTGAAGGTAATTTTTCTTTCCTGTAAAACATTTTCTTCAAAAAGCCTAGTGTTTCTATAATCAGAAAAAATTTTATAAATGAAGAATAGTCACAAAATCAGTATTTTTTATTTAGATAATGCTAGGTATGTGTCTTCTTTACACCCAATCAAAGGGTGACTATAGCTGAATAATATTTGAGAATCAGACTCCTGGTCAAGAATATACAACTATTATGAAACACATGGTTTCTAAAGATAAATGAGATCTGTCTTACAATATTTTGACTTCCAGTGCTTCATGCAGGCACAAAATCCTCTGTGAATTGGAGGCCTGCCAGCTTGGGCAATACTGCTTAACAAATGAGGTTTATAAGCCTTTCTCCAGTTCGTATTGGTAGCATTTTCTTACTCAGATGTAACTACCACAGCTGGTGAAGTGGCGGTATTAATTAGCCTTGGGAAGTAGGTTGAAGGATATGAAAGAAGAATCACTAGAACTCTCATAGGCTTTGACTGCAGGTACAAAGCAAACGGAAAGGTAGATATGGCTTTTCCTCCACCCTTTGAGAAGACAGATAATATTAACTGTGGGATATGTATAGAGGAGGAAAAAAATCTTACTTTAAGAGATGACCACAGAGTTTCCTTTATGGGCAAGTTTCATTGTTTGGCTTGTCACTGACTCCTGCAGTGATGGTGGAGCGGTGGTGGTGGATGAGAGCTACAGAACTTGTCAGAAGAGGAGCAGAAGCCTCTCTTCTGTTGGTCCGTGTTGTTCAGTCGCTAAGTCGTGTCTGACTCTTTGTGGTCCCATGGACTGCAGCACACCAGGCTCCCCTCTCCTTTACTATTTCCTGGAGTTTGCTCAGATTCATGGCCATTGGGTTGGTGATGTTATCTAACCATCTCATCTTCTGCTGCCCCCCACCTCCCCTACGCTATTGCCTTCATTCTTTCCCAGCATCAGGGTCTTTTCCAATGAGCTGGCTCTTCACATCAGATGGCCAAAGTATTAGAGCTTCAGCTTCAGCATCAGTCCTTCCAGTGAATATTCAGGACTGATTTCCTTTAGGATTGACTGGTTTGATCTTGCAGTTCAAAGGATTCTCAAGTCTTCTCCAAGACTTCTTTGTGGTCCAAATCTCTCATCTATACTTGACTACTGGAAAAACATAGCTTTGACTATATGGACCTTTGTCGGCAAAGTGACGTCTCTGCTTTTTAATACACTGTAACCATCCCACATCCTTTGCCAGCAGTGTCTTGCATTTTCAGTGAGGAATCTGCTGCAGGGACTTCCCTTGTGGCCTGGTGGCTAAGACTAGTGCTCCCAATGCAGGGGGCCCAGGTTCAATTTCTGGTCAGGAAACTAGATCCCACAGGCCACAACTAACAGTTCATGTGCTGCCGCTAAAGATCCTGTGTGCCACAATTAATGCTGGGTGTAGCCAAATAAATATATTTTTAAAAGGATCTACTACCTCCTATGGCCAGGTATGAATATTCTTTTTGGAAAATCAGGAAAAGGGGCTATGTTCCATAAATGGGTTGACATAAAGAGGAAAGGAGAAGAAGAGAGGAGAGAGACATTATTACGGCTTTAACAGAGAATTGGAATTGAAAATGTGAAGGAGGAACATGTCTCCCTAGAACCCCTGGAGATGCTGAGTGGCCTGCTGTACTACCCAAGGTGGTTAGAATGAGATTTGAGATCACACTCTCAAAGGCAGGGTCACCCTAGTTGACATCTATGTTGCATTTGTACTTTTAGAGAGGCAGATATTTGATAATTAACACTTTCAGATTGATGGATTAATTGATTTTCGCTAACCAAATGCCTGGCTCAGGAAAAACTCAGTCCAAAGTTTTGATTTTTCTCAGTTCACAGGTGTAGTCTTTTTCCGCTTGTTTCAAGTCATACAATTTGTTGTTGAGATCTTCAATTGTCAATGATCTGTTCTCCTGCCAATATTAAAAAAAAAAAATCAGCACGGGAAGAAAATAACCATAAAGACATTTAATCAGTTACAAGAATGGGGGTTTATTTCTCCCTACTGGGTCATGTTTTCCAAATAGTCTTCAGAGAGTTTAAGCTGATTAATATTTGTCATGTCAAAACCACATAATTGCAATTTAGCCCATTAGTATGCCCGTCGTCTTACGGCATGGGACAGAGCAATCAATTTATCACAAAAATTTCATTTGATTACTACCCAGACAAAGAAAAGAGCAGGATTGGAAATTATGGCAATGCTGTTAGTAGTGATTTGGGGGGCCCTTATTTTTCCTTAGTAATTGAAGTGTTGGATCCAGGGTATTTCTACTTGTGAGAGCCAAATCCATGAGTATTACACTGCAGCACATCCCATCAGCTATTAATCAAGGTATTTAAAAATGAGGGTGAGAGGCCTCATTCTGGACAGTTCAGTTTCTTATTCATGATTTCAGAGGATTTTCTTTTTTTAGATGCTTTTTTCCCCCCTTTCCACTCTGTTTTTTATTAGATGATCTCATTTTATTGGGACCAGCAAAGAAAAACGAGTACAGGGATTATCTGTGCTTAAAAACGCACGTTTATGGAAGTGCAATTTCAGGTTGGAGTATTATTAGGCAGACTAAATACGGCAGATTAAAAAAGCCATAGAAAGTAGGAGGTTTGGCTTTTTTGTGTTTCTTGCAAGCTCTGGACAAGTCACTTACTTTTTCAACCCCTCATTAGCTAATTGTTGGATGAGGGTGATGATACGCGTCCTACCTGAAGACCAGGACTGAGCTGAATGGTCATGTGTCTGCCTGAGCTGCACAGCGCTTTCCCTCCACGGTCCCCACTGTACTTTGTTTTCCTTCATGGCATGGATCACTACATGACCTTTTACTATGGATATATTTTTATTTTTATTTTCTGTTTATCCAAGTAGAAAGTAAGCTCCATGAAAGCAACCTTCTGTCTGTGTTATTATTACCAGTGCTAGGGCAGCACCTGGCGCATGGTGTATGATCAATAAAATTTGCTGAAAAGATGAATCCTCGTTGTAAAACCTAGGATTATAAGATGGAACCTGATGCAGTGTGGTGGCAAAGCTTTGTTGTCAAGATGTCGTGTTTCGAATCTCAGCCCTGCCAGTTTCTTGTCATACGGTCTTGGGTTAGTTAATTAGCTTCTTAAGGCTTCAGTTGTATCTTTTATCATGGGTAGAACGGGCCTAACTATAGTTCCTAACTCTAGGTTGCTATGAGGATAAATAAAATAATTCATGTAAAGTAATCAGCACCGGGTCTGAATTCATTGTCAGTTGCCACTGTGAGTTTTTGGATTCATAAAGCATGGATTCAGCTTATCCAAGCTGGGATGAAAAAAATTAGATGCTGCCACAAGAAAGACTTAGAATGACAAAGGTTTATTGTTGCCTCATAATAAGTGCTATCTCCTGGGAATCCTAGTTTTGAGGTAAAGTTACAATAGTATATTTGTAGGTTGAATGAAGACTCTTTTACAGGACGACCTCATGTCACTGTCTCATTGCATGGTTAGAGTGAAAATCAGGACAAACAGTGCGCCCCGTTGAAGTGGTTGATGAATTACTGAGTTGGCCAAAAAGTTTGTTCAGATTTTTCTGTGCGATGTTATGGAAAAACCTGAACGAACCTTTCGGCCAGCCCAGTGCTTTGGAGCCCTTGGGTTATAAGGAGCCTGAAAAGGTTCCCTCTCTGGGCAGCACTGATGGCGGTGATGCTGCTAAAAGAGGAAGAGTCAGGGGTTGGCCGCACCCGCCACATGCTTCCTGCAGGAGTCCCGCAACATCCTTATGCGTTCGGTGTGGCCATCATTCCCATCTTACAGATGGGGCATCTGAAGTTTGAGCTGGTCAGATAACTCAGGCTACAGATGGGCTCAGGCAGCGGGTATGTCTGGAGGTGGAATTTTGACTCTACACACCCTCAACCAATTTATTATCAACTCTATCCCAGCATTTCCCCAAGGACAACATTTGATCAAGGTCATTTGATGACAAAGTCAGTGAAATACCGTAACTGATCAGGGGAATGGAGGGAGTTCGATGTTTCTTTTGTTTGTCCTATAAATGACATACCCTGTGACCTTCACCCTCTGCTTCTTGTTTTTATTTGATTATGTTTGTATCTTGAAACCATTGAATTTGCCTCGAAATTGTGATAAAAAATCTGAAAGAGGCAACCCTGCAGGAGAAAGGAAACCATGACAAGCTGACAGTGAGTGTGGAAATGAAAACACAGAAGTGTCCCTAAAGTCTAATTGCCAGTGTTCTAGTCCAGAGGGAAACTTTGAGAGTGAGCATCGAGAATTCACCCCTCCTCCTCATTTCACATATTGGGCATACAGTTTGTGTGAGGATTACAACATGAATCTTCTTAGGCACCTCTGGTTTCTGACACGGCAGCAGTCTTTGAGTCACTGAGTGTTTTTTCCCCTGCGGCTTAATCTCCAGTACAGCCAATTTAAGGACGGGAGGAGTTTTTACTTTATCTGTTCCAACCACACTCCCACGTTCTGCCTTCATACCAGGAAGACGCTTCGCCTCTGTTGCAGTGGTACGGGCTTGCCGGCATGTGGGCGCTGTTGTGTATGGGCATCTGGATATTTCTGAAGATGCCGGAAACAGTGGTGAAAAGTGTGGGAGGGTGAGGACCTGTATTGTGTGGCAAACTCAAGGCACCAAGGAGGCTGCATTTGTTGTGAGTTAAAAGGTTTATACAAAGATTTTCTTAGTAATGTCTGAGATTTTAATAGGGTAATTAATCTTTCTAAGTGTTAGTGCCAGATTATGGGATCAGCTATTATCCCTGGCTGCAGAGTAATCCTTTGTGTGTTGCTATGAGCAGGACTAAGTGAAGAGAATACTCAGGTTGCCAAACAAAGATATGGCCGCAGTTAGCTTGTTTGGGTTTTTAAATGCGTTTTCTGGTGCAGTTAAAAGAACCCTATTTCCGTGGGACTCTCATTGCCCTTTAATAGCTGTTGAGTTGAGGGGAAAGGCAGATAAACAAATATACACGCTTTGTGCTTTTTATTCCTTAACAACCAATTATTATTATTTTTAAAATAATGACGGGCATATTCGTTGGAGACTATAAGCCAGAAAATACAAATTAACAGAAAGAAAGACTTACAGGAATAGGGCAAAAGGTCTCCATCTAAGTTCCAAAAGTTCTGCCTCTTTTTCTTTCCTTAATTGAAGTTAGTGAAAGTGGCCAAACAATCCAGCAAGCCAACAAAAATCCAAGGGGAAACAATAGCAGCTAATGAGACTTGGCTATAACCTTTAATCAAGATTGATTATTTATTGTAGTTTATCTAAATATTGATTACCAGTAGATGACTTTTTACTTTGTTATGCATCTGGCTGTCTCTGTATCTGTCTACCTATCTATCTATATGTGTTATGTGTATATGTGTGTGTGTATATAAAATTCAGGACATTCTATACCATATGTATTGAATCCTGAATGTATAGTGGTGGTGCTGCAATTCAGCCAGTGGCCTTTGCTCTGGTTTTGCTTAAACTTCCCCTTGGCTTTGACCAGGATTCTGCTCTGGCTGTGTAAATGAGGGAGTCATTCCGGACTGTACGCCTATTGGTTTGGCAGTTGGCTGCAGTTACTGCTTATTTTCCCCAAAGTGCTCCAACTGTTTTACTTATATGAACTCTTGTAATTCTCAGCTGCTAGTATCACTGCTCAGGTAAAAAATACTCTCTTTTAGACTGTAACTCCTTCACTGTGCATGAGGCCACACTCTCTGTGTTGACTCCACTGTTATGATTGGCTGCTCAGCATAGGAAGGTTTGTTTGTTCTTTCTTGAACAATGTCTGAGTTTGGGCCTTAAATTCTTTTACCAGTGAGATCCTCCAGAGGATGCTGTTGGTGGGTGGTGGGGAGACATTCAGTAATTTAGTTGCCTCTTATATAGAAATGATATAAGAATGATGACTTAGATAAAAGGTACCTAGTATTTCCTGTGTAGGGTGGAACAATGTGTTTTTATGGAGAATTTTAAGGAGGAGGAAGAACTTGTACTGGGTAGTCTGGTGATCTTAAAGTCACCTCAGTGCTTTAGTTATAGCCAAATACTAGTTGGCCAAAAAGTTCACTCCAATTTTTCCATAATATCTTACAGAAAACCCAAACAAACTTTTTGGTCAACCCAATATATAGTTATGTCTCTATCAAGAAGTGGGTTTCCCAAGTGGCTCAGTGGTCAAGAACCCGCCTGCCAATGAAGCAGACACAGGTTCAATCCTTGGGTTGAGAAGATCTCCTGGAGAAGGAAATGCATCCCAGGCTAATATTCTTGCCTAGAGAGTCCCATGAACAGAGGAGCCTGGCCAGCAACGGTCCATGGGGTCACAAAGAGTCAGATATGACTGAGCAACTGAACACACCTGCTCTATCAAGAAGCCACACCTCCAGTACCTGAGCTGATGGGAAGAAGGCCTCTGGAGAGGGAGATGTGCTGGTGAGAGCAAGATGATGATCAGGATGCATGTCAGTCATCCTGCATGCCGCCAGAAGTGGTTCATGCTGCCGCTTGGGCTGGGGTGCGTGCCAGGGTAGTGTAGCACTCAGATATTAGGTGATGCTTGCCAGTTACCTTTGCAGATTGCTGCTGCCACTGGGGGTATTACCTGAGGACAGTCATGATATTATTCAACGAAGGTAAAATAAACTGTGCTCCCTAACCAAAGAGAGTTAAAATGCTCTTTTTTTTTTTGTTGTCACACCACACAGAATACTGGTCATGGGGGAGGAGGGATGAGTCAGGATGGTATTTGTAAAGAAAAAAGTAAGAGAGAGTGCTACAGCATCATGCAGTCATTCCTGTTAATAAATAATGGCAGCAGTCAACATTTTGCACACTTTGCTTGTTTTGCGTAGCATATTGAAGGGAGACACATCTCCTGGAGCAGTCAGTTATAAAGACTCATGATTTAAAATGAGTGCTCAGCCTTTAAGGATGAAATGCTTGAGCGCTGGGGACCACTCTTAGGGACAACCATATTGAAGAGATTCCAGAGCAAGATAGGGACAAGTAGAAGAGCCATCACACTCTGGCAAGACTCAGGTTGGAGAAGAGAAGAGGTGAGAAGAGATGAGGAGGAACTGGTATTGAAGCAGGAAACACTGTGTAATCCCTGTTGGTGTGTGCCTGGGGGTCTTACTTCAGTGTGTGGGTTTTAACATGTGCCCTTGCTGTCTTACCAAAACTCTTAATGTCGTTGATTACCTGGTCTGGGTGGACTGTTGCTGAGTCTTCCAGGCAAGATTCTGGGTCCCTCACTGGCCCAAACAAAGAAGTAGAAGGTGCAATAGAAAGCTACCATGACAGGCTTGACTTCTGAGTGGGCGTGCTCCAACCCTTCACAAGTGGACAGTCTCTACGATAAAGTAAATCCTCGTCTGTACTGCATTTGAAATATTTCCAAGGATGCACTGACAGTGTGGGTGGTTAAGAATCCTTTTATGGATTTTTTTTTTTTTTTGGCTATTGCATAGGTGAAGAGAAGATGGGGGCAGAATGAAGAGGGTGAGATTGGGAGAGAGGATGGGCTCCGTCCCCTTTGATGGAGAACTGGATAGAGTACAACTTTATTCTGCCACAATCATTTCTCTTCTTTCCAATGATAAGGTCAAGTATCCATATGTTGGAATTCAAAGAATTAAAAAAAATTTCTTCAGTGCGTTAACGGCAACTCCAATGCAGGTCACCAAGAGTAATGAAAGTAAACAAAGTCTGCTCAATGATGGGAAGAATGGCTACACTCTCATATTAGTTAACATAATTTCTCATGTTTCAGAAAAATTCCAGAATCACTTTATGGATGTCAGTATATTTATTTATCAACTCAGATTATGATAGTGCTAGAAATTTCTTCATCTCCAACAGAGGTAAATAGTAATGCTATTTTACATGGAGGCTTTTTCTTTGTTTCCTTTTAAAGTTTTAAATTAATTTTAAAAGACAATGGATAGCCCTAGTTAAAAAAAAATCAGAATATGCAGTAATAAAAAGCATATTGTCTAAAACCCCAGAATATATAAAAAAGTATATAGTAAAAAATTGTTAGAATGGTTTTTATAAATATTTACTCTTTTGAGCACAGTTTTTGTGCTGCTGCCCTGCATTTTAAAGAGATAAGCAGAAGCTTCTCTTCTTTTGTTCTTCAGCTGAGGTATTAGACAAATTGATCTACTTAATAGGTTTAGAAATTTTTTCTAATTTTGGAAAATGGTCCATCAGGTGAAGTTTGGGGAAAGTTATATGTACAGTTTTTTTTTTTTCACAAATGAATTTGTTTATTATCATTCATCTTCTCACAAGAATTTAAGTTCCCCAAGAACAGAGACTTTGCTACATTCACATCCTTATCCTTAGAGCCTCGCATGAGGTAAGCATTCAAGAAAGAATTGCTCTATCTAATGGCTCTATAGAGCCAAAGATTACCCACCCACCCCCTTCCTTTATTTATTTTTTTTCACTTTAAAGAGAACAAATATTTTAGAAGTATATTAAAGTTAAAGAAAAAAACCAGCGTTTTCTGCTTTTCAGAATTTCAAGGAAAAAAATGACATTGTCATGGGGCTAGAAAAATGAAGAGAATCACAGATAAGGTCATGCTGAGAAAAACTGATAATTTAAAGTTAGCAACAGGGGCCTTGTTCTTCCCTCTCAGGACATCTGAAGAAAGTTACTGGCAAGACTCTCCAAGCCAGCCATGATAGTAGTGACACACAAACCCATCCTTCATGTCCTTGATTGTCCTCAGTTTATTGGCTGGGGAAATGATGACTCTGTCTCTTGTTTAGGCCATATTTCTTACTGCTACTTCCTGGCACATGCAGATAGGAGGAGGATTCAGATGTTTTTCGAATACATCTTCCATTATTGTTACACAGACTTCGACTGCAGAGTTTGGCTGCAGTTGTCACATTAACAGCATAATCGCCCAATGGCCCTTGAATAAATTTTTGCACAGACAAGCAGGTCTCCCTCATCCACAGAGTCCACGAGGCTACTCTATACATCTGCGTTCCTTTTGCTGTCTCGCATGCTGGGTTCTCGTTACCGTCTTTATAAATTCCATATATACGCGTTAATATACTGTATTGTTGTTTTTGCTTCTGGCTTACTTCACTCTGGATAATGGGCTCCAGTTTCATCCGAGTAGAACTGATTCAAATGAATTTTTTTTTAATGCTGAGTAATATTCCATTGTGTATATGTACCACAGCTTTCTTATCCATTCGTCAGTTGATGGGCATCTAGGTTGCTTCCATGTCCTGGCTATTGTAAACAATGCAGCGATGAACATTGGGGTACACGTGGCTCTTTCATTTCTGGTTTCCTCGGTGTATATGCCCAGCAGTGGGATTGCTGGGTCATATGGCAGGTCTATTTGCAGTTTTCTAAGGAACCTCCCCACTGTTTTCCATAGTGGCTGTACTAGCTTGCATTCCCACCAACAGTGTAAGAGGGTTCCCTTTCCTCCACATCGTTTCCAGCATTTATTGCTTGTAGACTTTTGGATGGCAGCCATTCTGACTGGTGTAAAGTGATACCTCATTGTGGTTTTGATTTGCATTTCTCTGATAATGAGTGATTTTGAGCATCTTTTC
>ML664180.1:8990459-9010057 GCA_007570785.1 Antilocapra americana | reverse complement strand
CTGTCCAGTTTTCCCAGCACCACTTGTTAAAGAGGTTGTCTTTTCTCTATTGTATATTCTTGCCTCCTTTGTCAAAGATAAGGTGTCCATAGATGCGTGGATGTATCTCTGGGCTTTCTATTCTGTTCCATTGATCTATATTTCTGTCTTTGTGCCAGTACC
Source organism: Antilocapra americana (assembly GCA_007570785.1). Taxonomy (NCBI): domain Eukaryota; kingdom Metazoa; phylum Chordata; class Mammalia; order Artiodactyla; family Antilocapridae; genus Antilocapra; species Antilocapra americana. The sequence goes on along the minus strand of ML664180.1, from coordinate 9,009,895 downwards.
ATACTGTCTTAATGACTGTGGATTTGTAGTATAGCCTAAAGTCAGGTAGGTTGATTCCTCCAGTTCCATTCTTCTTTCTCAAGATTGCTTTGGCTATATGAGGTTTTTTGTATTTCCATACAAATTGTGAAATTATTTGTTCTAATTCTCTGAAAAAGACCTCTGGTAGCTTGATAGGAATTGCATTGAATCTATAGATTGCTTTGGGTAGTATACTCATTTTCACTATATTGATTCTTCCAATCCACGAACACGGCACATTTCTCCATCTATTTGTGTCCTCTTTGATTTCTTTCATCAGTGTTTTATAGTTTTCTATATACAAGTCTTTTGTTTCTTTAGGTAGAAATACTCCTAAATATTTTATTCTTTTTGTTTCGATGGTGAATGGAATGGTTTCCTTAATTTCTCTTTCTGTTTTCTCATTGTTAGTGTATAGGAATGCCAGGGATTTCTGTGTGTTGATTTTGTATCCTGAAACTTTGCTATATTCACTGATTAGCTCTAGTAATTTTCTAGTAGAGTCTTTAGGGTTTTCAATATAGAGGATCATGTCATCTGCAAACAGAGAGAGTTTTACTTCTTCTTTTCCAATCTGGATTCCTTTGATTTCTTTATCTGCTCTGATTGCTGTGGCCAAGACTTCCAAAACTATGTTGAAAAGTAGTGGTGAGAGTGGGCACCCTTGTCTTGTTCCTGACTTCAGGGGGAATGATTTCAGTTTTTCACCATTGAGGATAATGTTTGCTGTGGGTTTGTCATATATAGCTTTTATTATGTTGAGGAATATTCCTTCTATTCCTGCTTTTTGGAGGGTTTTTATCATAAATGGATGTTGAATTTTGTCAAAGGCTTTCTCTGCATCTATTGAGATAATCATGTGATTTTTATTTTTCAATTTGTTAATGTGGTGTATTACATTGATTGATTTGCGAATATTGAAGAATCCTTGCATCCCTGGGATAAAGCCTTGATCATGATGTATGATTTTTTTAATGTGTTGTTGGATTCTATTTGCTAGAATTTTGTTAAGGATTTTTGCATCTAAGTTCATCAGTGATATTGGCCTGTAGTTTTCTTTTTTTGTGGCATCTTTGTCGGGTTTTGGAATTAGGGTGATGGTGGCCTCATAGAATGAGTTTGGAAGTTTACCTTCCTCTGCAATTTTCTGGAAGAGTTTGAGTAGAATAGGTGTTAGCTCTTCTCTAAATTTTTGGAAGATTTCTGAGTACGGTTTCAATTTCCGTGGTTGTGATGGGTCTATTAATATTATCTATCTCTTCCTGGTTTAGTCTTGGAAAGTTGTACTTTTCTAGGAATTTGTCCATTTCATCCAGGTTGTCCAGTTTATTTGCATATAGTTGCTGATAATAGTCTCTTATGATCCTTTGTATTTCTGTGTTTTCTGTTGTGATCTCTCCGTTTTCATTTCTAATTCTGTTGATTTGGTTCTTCTCCCTTTGTTTCTTGATGAGTCTGGCTAATGGTTTGTCAATTTTATTTATCTTCTCAAAGAACCAGCTTTTGGCTTGGTTGATTTTTGCTATGGTCTCTTTTGTTTCCTTTGCATTTATTTCTGCCCTGATCTTTAAGATTTCTTTCCTTCTACTAGACCTGGGCTTCTGCATCTCTTCCATTTCTAGTTGCTTTAGGTGTAAAGTAAGGTTATTTATTTGACTTTTTTCTTGTTTCCTGAGGTGAGCTTGTATTGCTATGAACTTTCCCCTTAGCACTGCTTTCACAGTGTCCCATAGGTTTTGGGTTGTTGTGTTTTCATTTTCATTCATTTCCATGCATAACTGAATTTCATTTTTGATTTCTTCTGTGATTTGTTGGTTATTCAGCAGTGTGTTGTTGAGCCTCCATATGTTGGATGTTTTGAAAGGTTTTCTCCTGTAATTGATATCTAATCTCACTGCATTGTGGTCAGAAAAGATGCTTGGGTGAAGTTTGGGGAAAGTTATATGTACAGTTTTTAAAAATTGGTCTATTCTATTTCTTGGGATCGTTCATTTTTGCTATTATTGCTTTGGCTCCTAGTGGACACCATTGAGCTTTACACATATGTATTAGATGTGTATATTTATGGGTAATAGAGTAGCTACTGGTCCCATTTCCAATTCTCAGTTGGAGAGGATCACCTGGGGGATTCATGATGCTAAATAGGAACCTTCATTCCCACTCAGCTCTGGTGTTAAAAGTATCCCTCTTTGGAGCTGCGCTCAGCTTGCAGGTCTTTCTTCTTTTCCTGCTTCCCCCTCTTCCCTCCTGCTCTTTCCTTGACCTCTTCCCTTCTCTCTTCTTCCCTTCCTCTCTTCCTTCTTCTCTCGTGTCCTTTTTTCCTTTTTTTTTTTTTGCTATTTTGTGTAAGATTCTCTTTTTTCTTTTTTAAGATAAGAACTCTGATTCTTGGAACAAGAAACACAATTTTAGTGCCAAGTGAGCTAATATCATTAAACACACACAATTAGCTAAGGTGCTGAGGAGGAATAATTTATAAATTATGAAATTACCAGGGAGTAATTTTATGAAGAGAAATAGCAATTTTATTATGCTGTCTGCGTATGTTAACACAACATGCATAGACATGTGACTATTTTTATTCCCAAATGCCTACTAATTGCTGCAGGAAGAGATCTTGGATGTCATTCAGTTTATCCACCTTATGCTATTGAAGGGGAAACCTAATCCCAAGAAGTTAAACTTTTTGTCCAGAGTCACCAAGATACATTCATCTGAGCTGTATTCACAACTCAGTCTTTGGACTTCTAAGCTTCCCCCTTTATATGATAGGCTTATGTATTTGTTATATTAAAAAATATAAAATTTTTATATACATTAAAAATATAAAATTGAAAGAATGGTAAATATTATATCACCATTATATTCAACAATTGTTGACATTTTGTCACATTTGTTTTTCTCCCTGTTTGTCTCTGTTTCTCTCTCTCTTAGTTCATTTCAATTGCTCAGTTGTGTCCAACTCTTTGTGACCCCATGGACTGCAGCATGCCAGGCTTCCCTGTCCGTCACCAACTCCCAGAACTTGGTCAAACTCATGTCCATCGAGTTGGTGATGCCATCTGACCATCTCATCCTCTGTCGTCCCCTTCTCCTCCCACCTTCAGTATTTCCCAGCGTCAGGGTCTTTTCCAATGATTCAGTTCTTCACATCAGGTGGCCAAAGTATTGGAGTTTCAGCTTCAAAATCAGTCCTTCCATTGAATATTCAGGGCTGATTTCCTTTAGGATTGACTGGTTTGATCTCCTTTCAGTCCAAGGGACTGTCAGGAGTCTTCTCCCAACAACACAGCTCAAAAGCATCAATTCTTCAGTGCTCAGCTTTCTTTGTGGTCCAATTCTCACATCCATACATGACTACTGGAAGAAACCACAGCTTTGGCTATACAGACCTTTGTCGGTAAAGTACTGTTTCTGCTTTTTAATATGCTGCCTAGGTTTGTCATTGCTTTTCTTCCAAGGAGCAAGCGTCTTTTAATTTCATGGCTGAAGTCACCATCTGTAGTGATTTTGGAGCCCAAGAAAATAAAATTGCCGTTTCCACTGTTTCCCCATCTATTGGCCGTGAAGTGATGGCATATATCTTTATGCACATGTAAGATATGCATATATGTATCTTTCTTTTTTGCACTTACTTTTTTCTTTTTTCTAATCAGTTTGAAAGAAGTTGCAAACAGCACTCTTAAATAGCTCAGGATGTGTTTTGTAAGAACAAAGGCATTCTTCTACAGAAGCGCACTGTGAAAATGAAAGTCGCTCAGTCGTTTCCAACTCTTGGAGACCCCATGGACTACACAGTCCATGGAATTCTCCAGGCCAGAATACTGGAGTGGGTAGCCTTTCCCATCTCCAGTGGATCTTCTCAACCCAGAGAACAAACCCAGTTCTCCCTCATTGCAGGTAGATTCTTTACCAGCTGAGCCACAAGGGAAGCCCAAGAACACTGGCGTGGGTAGCCTATCCCTTCTCTAGTGTATCTTCCCAACCCAGGAATTGAAAAGGGATCTTCTGCATTGCAGGTGGATAAGAACAATAAATAATCCCAATTTTTCACTGATGCATAGGCTTCCCAAGTGGTGCTAGTGGTAAAGAAATGGCTTGCCAGTGCAGGAGACTTAAGAGAAGTGGGTTCAGTCCTTGGGTTGGGAAGATTCTCTGGAGGAGGAAATGGCAACCCACTCCAGTATTCTTGCTTAGACTATCCCATGGACAGAGGAGCCTGTCGGGTTACACTTCCGTAAGGTCGCCAAGAGTTGGACACGACTGAAGTGACTTAGCATGCACATATTCTGTTGTAATAAGCAGAGCAGAGCCGAAAGTGGGGTGGGGGTTGGGTGGGATAGTTCTACAGGAGGAAGATCATAAAGGATTGGGCAGCAGTCAGCGAAGGCACTAGAAATACTGACTTGGGCTCAGGCAGTTCACTGGTTTAAACTTCATCTTTTATTCTTTGTATTAGAAAACAAGACAACAGCCACTTATCACTTAATTATTGGGAGATGAAATGAATAGATTTTCTTTAACATGTGATGATAAGTTTTAGTTCTTTCTCCTAACCTCAGTTTGGAAGCTTTAAGGACTAAGCTTCCTCTATATGCTCGGACTACTTTCCTGAACACTTTCATCTGAACTTCTCTGCTGTGCTCTTTGCTTTGTTTTCCTTACCCCACTGTCCATCAGTTATTTTGTCTCCAGCCCACTGATCAGTTTTGTGCAAATCTAGTACGTTTTGTCCTTGAGTCTCATTTTACTTCGCTGGTTTGTTGCCTCTCAGATAATTCTCAGGGAAGCATCCTCTCCATTAACTTGTCCTTCTCATATACACATGCCTTTTATACCCTTTATCCTGTCTCTGCATATAGAATCTGGAAAACTGCCATTTCTAAAATTCTGATATCTGAGATTTAGTTTTCTCAATTAGTGTAATTTTGTTAATAAATATCATATGTTGGGTCACAATACAATCTTAGTTTCTTCCTTTCTTCTATATGGGAATCTTTTTTTTTTTTTCCCCTCACCTTGTACTATGTGTTTTTATAATCAGAGATACTGAACATCTCATGGCACTTATTGCTGGAGGAAGGCTCCAGCAAGTCACTAATATAAGGCTCAAGTCAGAATGACTTTGCTCACTCCCATTAAGCCTAGAATGGTATTAGTTCTGAGGGTATGATTTCTTAAAAGGAATTCAATGTGTTAAGTGTTGTATATTGATGTTTCCTACATCCCCATGAATTCTGTGTTCAGGACTCACAGGAATGCATTTCAGAAGTGAAGGGGAACTGCTTTACATAAGGCAAATTATCTTCTCCTTCTGTCTCTCATCCTTAACAAAACTGGTAAATCTTGCATGCTGAAGACCGTGCTATGAGCTGCCTGCTTTAACCATTAACTCATGGCTGAAATCCTGTTAAGGAGCTGTCGCAACGCCTTGAAGTATGGCTGAAAAGGACTTATGGCAGAACACAATTAGGAAGATGCATTTTTGGGAGGTGTGGGTGGTGGAAAAAATGAGAGCTTTTCTTAAAATTTTATAGATTATGACCTAATTTTACTGACCCACTGTCTTTCTCTCTCTCATGTTATTCTGAAACTGTGGTGACTTTCATCATTTTTCTTAACTATTTAACTGGCTCTTATAAAAAAATATGCCCAGATCCTGAGAGTTTTGGGAAAACAAAACAAAACAAAACAGATCTCCCAAACTAGTTTTAAAAATAATACCTTTTGCTATTCTTTCACTTGTAAAAATCATTCACACTTTTTATAAGAAATTTAGCATCTAGTATGTCAAAACCATATTATATTCAGTGTATTTTCTTCAGCTTTTCTTTCAATGAAGAGTTTTGCTGATTTGTATAGCATGGTTGTTATTATACAGACTATGTATATTTTCTTTTCATTAAACCCCAAATTGTAACATAAGACTTTCTGTTGTACCAAATTCATAGTAATCATCCTTTTAGAGACTGCATAGTAACCTAGTATATGTTCTTGATCACGTATTAATAGATAGTATTTATTCTTAATAATGAATAAATACACAATAAAAATCTTTGTGACTAAAGATTTTCCTGCATTCCCAATCTTCTTGGGATATTGTAAATATTGATACATAGCTTTGCAAAAGAGTAGTAGCAGGTTATATTTCTGTTATCAATATGTGTGATTACACAGTGTATGTATATGGAAATATAAGCGGTGACTTTACTATCAGTATTGTGTGTTATATTGAAAAGAATTCTTGGCTAATTTAATAGGCCAAGCTTAAAATCTTTATCTTAAAGTATTATTGGAATATTAAGAAAGTAAAACCTTTCCCATGTTTTGTGATCCAGATATAGTTCCTCTTTCATGAATTATCTATTCATGTCCTTTACCCATGTACCTTTTAGAGCTTTGATGTCTTTATTATCAGGTCTTATTTACTTTTTAACAGAACAAAGATAAAGTCATTTTCTTCTTTTTTTCTGTTATAGTACTTTTTCCTGGTTCCTTGCACTTACTTAACCTAGTTTTATCTCTGTCTTCTTTGTCAAGAAGTAAAACATTTAAACTGTAATGAGTGAAACTAACATGAGTAGAAGGGAAATGAAACTCAAAAAGGTGAGAAGTATTGTACCTTCCTTGTTCAAATGAGTGAAACATAATTCTTTGGTAAAGTACTTTGCAAGGAAAAATTTGGAGATGCAATCATGGAAATAATACTGTTGATCTTTGAGGGCCATGATATTTCTAAAAAGGACCCAAACTATAGGATCTAAGCTTACTATGCTAGTATTGTGATGGCACTCTGGCAAAATTCTAGATGAGTTCTTCATGAGGACTCTTCACAAAAGAAGCCACTGATTAAAACCAGAATGAGTCAGCAAACAGTAATTTATGTCAAAGTAATTATCTTTACGTAGGTTATTAGATTCAAAGATGGAAAGATTTATGTGACCATAGGCCATTTTATTTCCACAGGACATGGAAGTTTTATATTCTTGTAGGCAAGACAGAGAAGTTTGGGCTGGGTGATAATCCTGTTAGGTGGATTAACAATTGGTTAAAGAGTTCACACAATAGGATACTGATTGATGGGAGCCTTGAGTTGTGTTCAGCAGGGCTCCAATATAAGCTATAGTTTAATGAACATTTTTCTAATTACTAGAATGAAGAGATCAAAGCCTTCTTATCAAATGTGTGTAGGTCCCAAACTGGGAACCATAATGAACAGGCTAGATGAAGGGACTCTTTTAAAAAAACCTCAGTTGATGGAAGTCATGTTAGTAGGGCTACATGTGAAGTATAAAGAGCTTAGTTGAAAACAATGACTCGAGCAATTATAAAATGGGGATTCTTCATGCAAGGAAAAGGATCGAGTGTCTCTATTGTCTGAGAGCTCTACCTAAGGAAAGACTATGCTATCCTTATTTGAATCAGTCAGAGTTTTGTAGGAGAAAATACACAGACACACACATTATTTGGAGGATGGCTGACCAGTCTAAAATCAGTCAGTGGTGCAGTTTTGAGTGTAAAGGCAGTCTGGAGTAAAAATTTCTCTCTTTTATGGAGACTTCTGTCTTTTCTTTAAGGCCTCCTACTGATTCGATGAGGCTCACCCACATTATGGAGGGTAATCTGCTTTACTCAAAGTTTACCCTTCACGGCAACATCTAGACTGGTGTTTAAACAGACAATTGGGTTTCATATTCTAGCCAAACTGACATAGAAAAGTCACCATCACAATATTATTCACGAGTTATCAGATTCAGATGAGTTAACAGTGAATGTCTCATAATTTGGGTTTGGCTCTAGGTAGGAGTTTATGAAGCTCATTCCCGCTGAAACAGGTCAAGCAGTGAGTTTGAGTTGGTGAAAAGATAGGAAGACATGTCATTTAAAGAATAGTTGGAGGAACTGTGATATGCTTAGAAAGAATAAAATCCAGAAAAGCTCTATATTATTCAGAACTTGGGGCTGGAACTGACTCACATTTACTAATGCAAAAAGTAGGGTGGATTGATTTATGTAACTGAAAAGGCCAGGACTAGGCCCGGCATGAAGTTCAACTAATATCCAGATTTCAAATCATGTTATGTGGTCTCTTTCCTCTGTCTTTGACTTGGATTTATTTTGCCTCCTCCTCAGGCAAAAAAATCTCTCCATGAGGTGATGCCTGAAACTTTGAGATTTCATTTTCTAAAGCTAATAACCTGGGGTTTCCCTGGTGACCCAATGGTTAAGACTTCACCTTTCAACATAGGGAGTGCAAGTTTGATTCCTGATGGGGTGGTTAAGATTCCACATGCCTCAGGGCCAAAAATACTGAAACATAAAACAGAAACAATATTGTAACAAATTCAAAAGGACTTGAAAAATGATCTACATCAAAAGAAGTCTTTAAAAAAAGAAATAAAACTTATAACCCACAGCAAAAAGATAGCTTTTCTTTCTCAAACGTTTTATGAAAAAAATACATGGAATTTGGTCTCATTGATTTAATTTTCATCAAATGCCCAGTTATAAACTGATCATTTATTGACAATTCCAGTAGTGTGTACCTTCAATTGTAAAAAGCCACATGGAATAAGAATGAGGAAGATGTGACAGTGAAGGAAAAAATTAGATGCTGTTACCCGAAGAAGGGTAAGAAGAAGGATGGGTACCAGCTAGCAAAAAAATGATATTTTTTCACTATAAAGGATTGATAAAGGATTTTCCAAACATTTGTAGGGCTGTCATGTATTAGAAGGATTATGCTTTTTGTATGTATCCCCAAAGGGGGGAGCTGGTTTCAGTATGCAGAAGTGAAGGGGAAATAAGATTTTTGTTTCTACATAAGGAATAATATTCTCCTAGAGAACCAATATGGTGTGCGTTGTAAGGTAACTTGTGCCCTGCCACTAGAAGAATTTATGTAAAAATTTGATATATATTATACAGGCAATTCCTATTTTGTATTAAAGAATTGCCCAGGTATATGAGACAATCCCTTCTATTTCCATGACTTCATTATCCTATTTTCTACGTGTGTGTGTGTGTGTGTGTGTGTGTGTGTGTGTGTGTGTGTTCCAGTGCATACACACAACCTTGTGGTTATTAGATCTCCCAAGAGGGAGGTTTAATCCAATTGCTTGATGAGGGCATTATGTAACACCAGTTGTTTTTGAGTTGTTACGTCTGTGCCTGCTGAATTGATTCCGTGTTTCTACTTCTGCTTAATGTAGCATTAACCATGGTGTACGTAGGTATACATGTAGGAAAGAAGATATAATGCTGACTAGGGGCAAGAGATTGGAAAGACATATGGGTGGGGTTCACTTTATCCTCATGTACAGGTCACTTCCCCAAGCAGACGAATATTCAATTTCCGCTTTAAATTTCAGTTCCAGTACTAAACACTGAGAGAATGTAGACTATAAGGAAGAAATAACACTAAAGGGAAGCCCTCAAAGATAATTCCATCATCCATAACACCAGGCGCTTCCTGGCATTATGACTAATAAAACTCAGCGAAAAACATGTTCTAAATATTTTTATGTGCAAAAAATAGAAAATTGTAATAAAATAATGGCTGTTATTTCAAACCATGACTATAAAATGCTCTTGGGACAGAAATGCCTAATTATGAAATAAAACAACTTTTGTATCCCTCAGGCAATGTTTTCCAACTATCGCTCTCTCCAAAGTAGTCACTATAATTAGTCCAATTCCCTAGAAGAAATGAAAAGTGTAGGGGAATTCATTTAGGGCAATAGCTCAGGGCTGTGTTTTGGCTCAGGACCAAATGGACTATTAAAATGTGTGTGTGGAATAAGTGTTATCAGCACTGTGGGTCGGAGGACAACTTCTATCAGGATTACTTGATATTATCATTGAGTCATGATAATCATATTATTTTCAGCAGGTAGACTGAGAGGCATGAATTCTAGGAAGAGCTGGATGACCTTTGTTGGAAGTTTATTCTCAATACTGGTGAGCCGGCCATCTCTACATGCCTCAGCTTCCCCAGCTCTCAACTGAGGTTAAAAATGACTGCCTATTTAGAAATAGGAAAGCTTAAAAAACAAAAACAAAACTAAGGGGCGAGGAGGAGGAAAAAAACTTCAAAATTTCTCTTCTATTTCCCCTTGAAATATTTGGAAGTATTGTAGTACTTGATGGGAAAAATATTTGCGAATCATAAAAATCATTATTAGGACAAGTATTTTGTATTTTGCTACCTAGAATTTAAATTCTACTAAATTATTTCTAAAGACATTTATTCAGAATTATTTTGTGTCTTATTTGTTAGGAAACATTATACTGTTCATTCTATTTTAAAAGCAGATTGTTCATAATGACATTGAGACTTCCCTGGTGGCTCAGACAATAAAAGCGTCTGCCTACTATACGGGAGACCCAGGTTTGATTCCTGGGTTGGGAAGATCCCCTGGAGAAGGAAATGGTGACCCACTCCAGTATTCTTGCCTGGGAAATCCCATGGACGGAGGAGTCTGGTAGGCTACAGTCCATGGGGTTGCAAAGAGTCGGGCATGACTGACTTCACTTTCACTTCAGAACAACATTTAAAGATGAGTTGGGCACTTCCTAGCTTTCAGAGCTCAGTGCTATTTTCTCAAACATGGATGCCATGCCTTTTGTGTGGATTTCCTTTTCTTGACTTTGAATCTGTAGTTATGGCTTCATCCTCTTGATTTGTTCTCAGAGAGGGAGTGGAATACAATCTGTTTCAGTCAAGGTCCTGGTGGGAAATTGGGTAATTTGAATAGTGTTTAATAAGGGAGCTATTTACAACATTGTGTTCAGATTGTAGACAAACCACAAGGTATAGTCTGGAATGACTGAGGAGAAGAGGACTTCTCAGAGCCCTGAGAGGGAGAGAAAGATGTGGAGAGGGCTGCTTGACCGGAGCTGCGACCTTCAGTCTAAGGACTGAATCCATCCTGCGGTGCCTGCAGAAGGGACCTGAGTGAATGACTACCTGACCTTCCTCTTTTCCTCTTTCTGATTTCCTGTCTGCTCTAATGGGTTCTCCCACTGGGGCCTGTAAGAAGCTTACTGATGGAGTAGTTTGCATTGATTTCTGTCTACTCTCTGATTTCCTGTCTACTCTAATGGATTCTCCCCAGAGAACCCAAGCAGAAGCCAAAGTGTGAGAAGCTTGCTGATGGAGTGGTCTCTACACGTCAGCCTCCTGTACTGATCTGTACACAATGGAGAAAAGTACAGGGTGGATTTAGGGCTAATAGAAGAGATCTGGAACAATCTATAGTAGTATCCTTTTAAAAAGCAGAGGTGGGGGTAATAAGCTGCTACCATATTTGACTAGATTTTAAACAAAAGATTTCATTGTCTTATTGCAGAATAAAGCACACATCTAGGCCTTTTGTCAAGTGACATCATCCATGGCTTTCTACAACAAGCCCTCTGCATGACCCAGTCTTGAGTCCTCTGCCTGCTTGCATCTGGTTTTTATTTCATCTTTTGCAACATGAACTATAGAAATGATCCCTGAAAGTATAGTCTTGCCCAGTACTTTGGTCACCTGATGCAAAGAACTGAATCATTGGAAAACACCCTGATGCCTGGAAAGATTGAGGGCAGGAAGAGAAGGGGATGACAGAGGATGAGATGGTTGGATCACATCACTGACTCAATGGACATGAGTTTGAGCAAGCTCTGGGAGCTGGTGATGGACAGGGAAGCCTGGCATGTTGCAGTCCACGGGGTCTCAAAGAGTTGGACATGACTGAGCGACTGATCTGACTTTGCAGCATAAAAGTGATTTGTCTGCATTTAGAAATATTATATATTGGGACATTTTGAAGCGCAGTAGTCTTAAAATCATTGGACAGTTTTCAAAAGACTGTGGAGATGTAAAGAGAACACTAGAAGACTCAGGCCATTGAGGGTAACAGTTCAGAGTAAGAGATGATTTTAAAGAATATCCATGGCAAAAGGAGTATTCTGGAATATTCTCCCTGTCTTTTTTTTTTCCCCCATCAAATTCAATGAAAATGAAACATTTTAAAGTAGTTAACACTAAGTCCAGAAAACCAAACATCTAATTTGTTTCATATTTTCTTCTCTCTCTTTCTTTACTATTAGGCAATTAGTTTTCTATGTTAGGAGGAATTTCCCTACTTCTTAAATATTGGCTTAGAAAGGCTAAATAATTTCAATAATAATTTTATATGTGATTCTACTTTCTTTAAATTTAATATGTCCTTATATCATATGCAGTAATTTTATAGGATACATACATCTTCAAATAAACTATCTTTATGTATTTTAGAGGAACTCCTTAAATACAAAGATATTTCCATTTTTATTTCCTCTTAAATTTCTTTTTTGACTGCACCACACAGCGAGTGGGATCTTAGTTCCTTGACCAGAGATCAAACCCATGCCCCCTGCAGTGGAAGCATGGAGTCTTAACCACTGGACCACCAAAGAAGTTCCTCTTTCCTCTAAAATTTCTATCCCTTCCCTCTCATTTACCCTAACGCTCAAATCTGGGGAAAACAGTTCTGATTAACTCCATGGTTTCAAAATTTTCACAATTTACTCTTGGATCATAGATATATTTTGAGAATAAATAAAATTGTATCTGTAGAAAAGTATTCTGAGTCTAGAGTAGAGAGAAGTTATGTGGATTCAAGGTGTCATTATTAAACAAAGGGATTATAATTCTCTAAATGCAGCCATGGGGGCAAGGTGGCACAGGGAAGCCCTCAGTGATGTTTAGTCATTAAGTCGTGTCTGATTCTTTGAGACCCCATGGAATGTAGCCCACCAGGCTTCTCTGTCCATGGGATTTCCAGCAAGAATACTGGAGTGGGTTGCCATTTCCTTCTCCAGGGGATCTTCCCGACCCCTGCATTGGCGGGTGAATCCTTTATTGCTGAGCCACCTGGGAAGCCTGCTCAGTGAGATGCTCATCTTTAAAACTGTGCACTTTATTTTGCAATTAACAAAGTAAACAGGTACTGTTTGTAGGCTGACTCTCTGAAGACATTGGGTACAATTTTGGTTTTGCATGTGATGTGCTGTTTTATACAGGGGCAGTATACAAATACATCTCTAGCTCTGAGGTGATTTCCAAGAAGATAAAATAGGATTTGGTCTATTAGATTGGACATACAGTCAGGCTATGGTAATAATTTAAACTCTGTGGCTTCCCTGTAGTTGTGAGCTCATAGAGATTAGTGCTTGGATTGCTCTCCAGAATGCTCTCCAGCTTATGAGCATTGGAACTGTTTTCCTTTCTTATTTTATCATGACCCAAAGGTCACAAGAATCAGACAAATCTAACTGGAGGTGAGTCTTAGCCAGTTAAAGACTGACAAACCCTATAAGGGACCAGAGATAGATCTTTCTTTTCATCTGTTTATTTATAAGAGCTGTAGAGAAAAAAGATTTATTGATCTCTCAAAGCATAATTGGCCTTAAAAAAGTTATCAGCACAGTGGAAACAAAATGATGGAAGAAAAGTTAATTTGTTTCACTAAGTAAGCACCTCTTACTAAGTATTCTGAAAAAAAACCAAGCACAAATAAGTCACTAGGAAAGTGTGAAGTCAAACTGATGTGGAGTTTACATTCCCCATCAGACAAATTGGGCTATTTCAGAAACTCCTTCTGTGTGATGTGGTTGGTGTAGGAACCATTGGAATGGAGTTTTTTTTTTCCTGGTTTATTTTAACTTTTTGTTTAGGTTTTCAGAAGAGATACAGAAATTGGGAGAAGTTTGTGGTTGACTTTTATTGGTTTAATTGAAAAAATTTATATGTGAAGGTAGACCTCCATCTTTGCAAAACTGATGTGCTTTTAAAACTAAGAACAAAAGTTATTAAATGTGCAGCCATCTGATTTTCAGATGATGGATGAGGACCTGAATGAAGAGGGCAGAAGTAGGAATGGAAAGATGAGTGGGATACAAGAGATATTAAAGAAGAGAATTGGTTGCCTGTTGGGCAGAGAGACACACTGAAGATGATTCCAAAGCTTTGAGCTTGTAGGTAACTGAGAGAATTGTCTTAATTTTAATCATGTTAACTTTAATAGAATGAGGATGCTTAGGTACAATTATCTTTAGAGGGTAGAGAGATGAGGTAGGGAAAGAATATATAATAGAATCTTGACATTGACAGATACAGTTCACAATGATATTACAATCACATAATGACATTACAAGTTTTCCTGTATTAATTTGTAATGGAGATGATATTGCCTTTATTAAGTTGTTGTGAGGATTAAATGAGATAATACATACAAAATGCTTAGGGATACTGATTATGGTGGTCATTATCATCACAAACATGTTAAGCAAGCATTGAACAATTCCTACTGTTATAAGATTTTTACACATGTAATTTACATATAATTTAACTCCAATGGCTCTATGAAATAGGTAATAATATTATTTCACTTTATAGATGAGGAAATTGAAGCATAGTGAGAAGTGAAACAGCTTGCTTGAGGTTATATTAAGGGACAGAGCACAGACTTATCAGGTGCCAGAATTTAGCTCCTAAGCACTCTCTTCAGTAGACTTCCGGGGAGCACTGGAATTGATCATTTTACGACTGGAGTGCAATAGTAAATTTTCAGTGGTGATCCTAGCCAACAGCCCTGCATTCATACCTCAGTTAGCAAATCTCATAAATTTGAAGATTCTCAAAGGATCCTGGGAAAGTTAATGGGCCTATTAGTATGAAAGAAAAGACTTTTAAAGAAAAAGACCCTTTGTTATGTGAATTGTAAGGGCACATGTTCAGTCCTTTAAAATATCCGTGAGTGCAGGAATTCACCATAATGTTGTAATAATTTCAGCTGTCTTGATATTAATTTATTTGACAGACATTTTTTGAGCATCTGTCACAGTGCTATGGGGCATCTGATGGAGCAGAAGTAAGTTCCTTTTCTTAGCAAGCTCCCTGGGTAGTGGGAGAGACAGGTGAATGAAACTCAAGTACAATATAGTAAAGGAGTTACCAGGTGGATATAAGCACCAGCATCAGCTAACTTGGCTGTGCATGAGTGTGTGCTAAATCACTTCAGTTGTGTTCAACTCTGCAACCCCACGAACTGTATCCCACCAGGCTCCTCTGCCCATGCGATTCTCCAGACAAGAATACTGGGGTGGGTTGCCATGCCCTCCTCCAGCGGATCTTCCCAACCCAGGGATTGAACCCACCTCTCTTATGTCTCCTGCATTGGCAGGTGGGATCTTTACTGCTAGTGCCACCTAAGAAGCACAATTTGGCTGTAGACAGGTCAAATATAAGGCTTTTTGGAAGGAGTGCTGTAAAATACAGACCTTGAAGGATGAATAGGAAATGAGTGCAGGTGAAAAATGAGAGGGGAAGTGGAGAAACGAGAGAGAGAGGCCTGTGCTGGGGAAACTGCAGCTAGATCAATATGGTTGAGGGACACAAGAGGCTGGGGGTGAGCACCAGGTAGAGATACAGCTGCAGAAGTGAGGTCGTGGTCGGGTCATGAAGGCCTTCAGGTCACAGTGAGGAGTTTGAGAATTACCTTGAAGGCAGTGGAAACTGCCTATGTGATTTAAGCAGAGAAAGGCTAGGGTCTGGCAGCATGCTTGCAGCATATCTGGAGCATACAGATATAGTACCCATCTCGAAGGGCCTTTGGAGAGTACATTTTTATTCATACCAAATTTATATTGAGCACCCGTTGCATATATAAAGAGAGTATATACTCTGAAGGAAAGATAAACTTGCACCTAAACTTTAGATAGCAGCATGCTCTTCTTTTCTAATGAGTGTAATTGTATTTCGGTGCAAGTTTAACCACATGTGTGTACAGTTAGGTTTTTTTTTCACTACCAGATCACCAAGTATTTGTGCAGCGAGGCAGTTGAACTTGATTTCTAGTCTTGACTGTGCTCTGTGGTGCTGGGAGGATATCATTGTAGCCCTTGGTTTTCATATCTGCGATGAGAGAATGTTGAAGTAGATCATCATGAAAATTTCGCCTAAGCCTTAAAATTCATCTGTTTTGGTTTGGAACTTTTCACACATTCCAGTTAGGTAAAAAGTGACAGAGTTTTACAATGCACTCTTCTTTATGATTTTTTTCTTTCTTTGCCTCTTTGCGTTGCTTCAGTGGTAGTTCTTGATGAAGAGAGGGGTTTAAATGATAGCAGGATATTCAGGTCCAAGGAGGATTTGGTGCCCATCTTACTTGCTCCCACACGTTACAGATGAGGACACCAAGACACCCTAGTTATGCGATTCCTCCAAATTCTAGAGGTGGGTCAGTGGCAGAGTGACGTCCAGAGCCTTGGGAACGTCTGGCCCCAACTCAATTCTTTTTTCTTCTGTTAGGGGTCACTGCACCTCTTTGAGGACATATGGGGTGCCATCTTAAATAATAAATTGGGAAAAAAATATTTGATATCATGGAAGATTTCAGGTGTTCTTAAGCAGAAATGACTGTATCACGGCCAAGTAGGGCTGTTGTTAATTTTTCAGGCTTCAAGTCACTTAAAAAAAATAAACATATATATCATAATATATGTTATATATATATATATATATAATGTAATAATATGTACATATTGCTCCCTTATTCTTCATGAGTGATTCTTCCTTTTGTACTAATGTTTCTCTCTCTGGTTTCTCTAAAAGAAAGATCCTTTTTCCTTCTTTCCCCACCCCCATTTCTCTTACATAAGCATCTTCCTCTTCGTTCAGGAAGCTGGCAGCCTCCAATCTGCAGCCTTTAGACAGCCAGCTAATTAAGGGGAAAGGAGGTGTGGATGGGTCTATTCAGCCTGTAAATAAGTGCCCCAAATTAAAGTTATTGGTCTGTGAGTGTTAGCAGGTGGAAGCACTGTTTTATACCTTCTATAGAGGAGGGGAAAGGAAGGGGGCTTAGAGAGCATTAAGGGGTCGGGAAGAAAAAAATGACTTTTTATGACTAAAAGCTCTTCAAAAAGAGAATGTGTCTATTTCTGAAACACTGTCTTGTTTGAGATTAATCCTAAAAACATATAATTGCCTGCCCTAAGGGTGTAGTGTTCCCTGAGCAGGGCTCCATGAACTGTATGGCCTGGGCAGAAATAATTCATGGTCTCAAGCTGATACTTACTGGCATAACTCATGACTGACTGCAGAAACATAAATGCCTATGTTCTTTTGTGATTTCTCTCCTCCATTTCTTACATATGCTCAAATGCCCAGAGTTTCCTCTCTGCAAAACCTCTCACTTAAATGCTGAGAAAAAAAATATGATCTATTGTTGCACAACTTAATGCATTACTTAATGAAGCGATCTGGAAATAAAATTTATATGAGGAAATGAATTCCTGGGAGTGCACTTCTCCCTTTGTCATTTCTTTATTCCTTCAAATTTTTTCCCCTTTCTTCTCCCTTTTGTGTTTAATAATTTTTTTTAGGATTTCTTAACTGGAGGATATTTTTCAGTAGAGTGTTATGGCAGAAGACCACAAAAGCATCATATATTATGCATTCAAAATACATTAATACACGGCTGAAATGCTAACCCATACAATAGAATAATTATAGTGTATCTTCATTGAAATTGTACACATGGCTTTGTGATCAGGCCCATTAATTTAGATCTAAATGAAGCAAAATTATTCTGCATGGCTGCTGAGTTAATTTATGTGATATAAGTAAGGAAAAGTTAAATAAAGTGTGATAGAAAATGAGATTGCAGCCAGGCAGTTAGGTCCAGAGGAACAGGTTCACTTGTCTCCCCAGTTTGCTGGTCCCTCTTGTCTGCAAGGATTATCCACATTGCTGCAAAAATTTGTCCATTTTAAGACTGTATTGGGACTTCCCTGGCAGTCCAGTGGTTAGGGCTCCATGTTTCCACTGCAGTGGGCACTGGTTTTCTCCCTGATCAGGGAATTAAGATCCAACATACCAAGACTAAACTAAGAAGAGATAGATAATATTAATAGACCCATCACAAACACGGAAATTGAAACCGTAATCAGAAATCTCCCAAAAAACAAAAGCCCAGGACCAGATGGCTTCACAGCTGAACTCTACCAAAAATTTAGAGAAGAGCTAACACCTATTCTACTCAAACTTTTCCAGAAAATTGCAGAGGAAGGTAAACTTCCAAACTCATTCTACAAGGCCACCATCACCCTAATTCCAAAATCCGACAAAGATGCCACAAAAAAAGAAAACGACAGGCCAATATCACTGATGAACTTAGATGCAAAAATCCTTAACAAAATTCTAGCAAATAGAATCCAACAACACATTAAAAAGATCATACATCATGATCAAGTAGGCTTTATCCCAGGGATGCAAGGATTCTTCAATATTTGCAAATCAATCAATGTAATACACCACATTAACAAATTGAAAAATAAAAATCACATGATTATCTCAATAGATGCAGAGAAAGCCTTTGACAAAATTCAACATCCATTTATGATAAAAACCCTCCAAAAAGCAGGAATAGAAGGAACATACCTCAACATAATAAAAGCTATATATGACAAACCCACAGCAAACATTATCCTCAATGGTGAAAAACTGAAATCATTCCCCCTGAAGTCAGGAACAAGACAAGGGTGCCCACTCTCACCACTACTTTTCAACATAGTTTTGGAAGTCTTGGCCACAGCAATCAGAGCAGATAAAGAAATCAAAGGAATCCAGATTGGAAAAGAAGAAGTAAAACTCTCTCTGTTTGCAGATGACATGATCCTCTATATTGAAAACCCTAAAGACTCTACTAGAAAATTACTAGAGCTAATCAGTGAATATAGCAAAGTTTCAGGATACAAAATCAACACACAGAAATCCCTGGCATTCCTATACACTAACAATGAGAAAACAGAAAGAGAAATTAAGGAAACCATTCCATTCACCATCGAAACAAAAAGAATAAAATATTTAGGAGTATTTCTACCTAAAGAAACAAAAGACTTGTATATAGAAAACTATAAAACACTGATGAAAGAAATCAAAGAGGACACAAATAGATGGAGAAATGTGCCGTGTTCGTGGATTGGAAGAATCAATATAGTGAAAATGAGTATACTACCCAAAGCAATCTATAGATTCAATGCAATTCCTATCAAGCTACCAGAGGTCTTTTTCAGAGAATTAGAACAAATAATTTCACAATTTGTATGGAAATACAAAAAACCTCATATAGCCAAAGCAATCTTGAGAAAGAAGAATGGAACTGGAGGAATCAACCTACCTGACTTTAGGCTATACTACAAATCCACAGTCATTAAGACAGTATGGTACTGGCACAAAGACAGAAATATAGATCAATGGAACAGAATAGAAAGCCCAGAGATACATCCACGCATCTATGGACACCTTATCTTTGACAAAGGAGGCAAGAATATACAATAGAGAAAAGACAACCTCTTTAACAAGTGGTGCTGGGAAAACTGGACAG